>CAOLHI010004144.1:0-131670 GCA_948474755.1 Ctenosaura bakeri | reverse complement strand
CAGAGAATGTCATGTCTCTTGTCATTCCAGTGTATTTCCTGCACTGCTGGAACATGGAGGAGGGCTCCTTTTAGAGCCCTCACTCCTTAGGTAGAGGCATTCTCACGGCACTGAGATTCCAAGCTGTTTAAGGCTTTAATGTCATCACCAGTAACTTAAATTCAGAGACAAAGAAGACTGGCAACCATTTCAGCTCCTTCAAGACTGGTGTGATATGGCTTGTACTTGATACAGCAGGTATGATTATGTATATTTACATTCAGAGTTTGCCATCTTACAACAGATCTGCTCAAAGCAATGGAACAGGTGATAGTCATATCTAAAAAAAGTCCTGTCAACAGAATTAAATCTGAATTTTAATCTATTGAAGCTGAACACAATGTAACAAGTTGGATAAACCTTTGCTTAGTTGTTTAATCCCCTGTCCTGCCCAACTATTCTGTTTGAATTTGTGACATTTTCCCAGAAATGCAGAAATGAGTATGGGAAATAAACTTCTTCTTAGGAACATCAGCTTCTTTGAGCCATCACATTACTGGAAGTAATGACTTAGAAACTGTGCATGAGAAGTCAATGGAAATAACTACAGGAAAGATCTAGACAGAGAGATCAAGTTTGTATGTATTACACACTGGCTTGCAGCAGCTGTGGACAGTTTATTTTACTTTTAGTTGAGCAATTTCCATTCCTTTTAATATCCAAGTATCCAACACACATTCAAAGAGGGCAAGAGAAAAGGAGAACAATACCCGGCACATTTTCCTTCAAAGGAGAGTACAAATGTGTAAATCTGGGTGGGCTCAAGACTGTTTGCACTTCTTTGTAGTGAACAAAGAGTACGAAACATTTCAGCTGGAGCATACCACACCCCAATCAAGCAATTAAAAAAAAAATCCACATTTTCTGTGGAGAAAGCCTTCTGGACACTAAAGGACAATTATTACATAGATGAAACACAGATTCCATTTCTTATTTAGCTTAGATTAAAATTTCTCTCATGTGAAACACATACCGTGTTTTTGAATCATAAGAGTAACAGCCACCGTCATGGCCAGGAACAACTGACACTGTGTTTCTCATAATAATGCAATGAATATCACAGATATACTTCCCATATACTTAATTCCATGATGATCCTTTAGGCAGTACGTATGTCCCCTTCCAGATTTGTATAATCCTATAGTGCAGTGGTTCTTAACCCTTTCTTTGCCAGGGAGCCCCTGTAAATATAATTTGTTGCTGGAGACCCCCAAGACTTAACTTGAGATTTACGTATTTAGATTTATTTATTTATTTATTAAAGTCTTTGGAGACTAGGGCCATTTCTTCACGGTGTTGCTGTCCCATGACAAGGGTGCATGGGCAGTGGTCTGCGAGCTGTGCTTTTGCACAATGTCATCATGGACTCACTGCCAACATGTCCCCACCTGTTGTGATTGTGGGATATTCCATTAACAGAAAAAAATCCATCAATGGCCTGTGATTGCACAACACTCTTGTCTCCTGTGGCCATGTGAAATGGGTGAAAGCGCAATTTAGGTGCTTCTTTCCTCAGTGCAGCATGGGAAAGAGGCTATCTGCAATGCAGAAGGAAGGTGCGTGTCGCTTGTGCTCCCATCTGCAGGCACTTGGTTGGGTGCAGAGAAGTACGCTGGGGAAACGCTCCCATCCTAGCAAAGGTGCTGCCAGAGTGATGCCAGGACCACAACAGAAACGGCTAAGGTGTGGAAATGGCCTAGGTTTCAATTCCCTACTCAGACATTGGGTGATCTTGGGCAAGTCACATTCTCTCACCCTTAGAAGAAGGCAAAGGCAAACTCCCTCTGAACAAATCTTGCCAAAAAACAGAGGAAAACCCTGTTCACCTATCACTGGGTTGTCATAATTCAGAAGTGACTTGAAAGCACACGACAACAAAATGCCACTCACAAGATGAGGTTCTTTTCAGCCATCATCTCTCTCCCGTTTGATAACTGATTTACAGTGACCCTAAGGGAAACCTATAATGAGAGCTTTCTTGGAAAGATTTGTTGCCCTTGCCTTCCTCTAAGACTGAGAGAATGTGACTTGTCTAAGGTCATCCAGTTGATTTCCACGGCCAGGTGGGATTCAAACCTTGGTCTCCAGAGTCATAGTTTAGGTGTGTGCACACACCTGCCACCCTGCCCCTTTTATCAGGGATGAGGTAGCAGGGAGTGTGGGCATGCCAAAATTGATCCCTTGTACATACACACATGTGCTGCTGTTTCCCTTTCATCAAGGATGTGGCAGCAGGGAAGGAGTGCTATTTCTACATGCTGGTACAGAAGATTAGAAGCAAGGATTTCTAAAGAGGATGTTAATAAATTATTTACTGATACGATTTGAACTGCAAGTGTAAATACTACTTCTTATCACTTATACCTGGTACACACAAAACTCTCTTATACTGTGTTGGTGCATTGGTTGTCCAGGGCTTCAAGCTGGGGTCCTTCTTAACTCTACTAATGATGCGAGGATGGGAACCTTGAATACTCTGTGTGCAAATCGTATGCTGTATTTCTAAATTGTTGACATTGCATTGGAGACCTAATACTTTGCTCAGTTTGTTAAAAAAATTGCATTGTTACTTTGGCCATCACAGATCTAATTTTGTTCTTGTTCTTTTTTGTTTTTTGTATGGGATTCTTAAGAGATTCAAACTGGTTTAGGACACTACCATTATTCCTTATGGTTCCTTCATAAAAATTAATGATACGAGTCTGACTCCTATTGATTGTTCCAACTAGAGTATTGAATCAATGGGATATGCAAATCTATTAACTTACTATGCACCCATTGATTCAATGGACCATCTCTAGTTGGGACCTCCAGTAGAATTCAGGCTGAAGATCCAGTAATGCTTAAAAATCATTGTAGAGGAAACAGTATTGCTACTGTCATCCTGTCTGAGGGACTCAGAGATTTTAGGTAATAGAAACTGGAATACTATCACTATAGACAATGGAGTAATGTCAGTTTTTAGTAGATAACTCTCTGACCTATTGTCAGATACTGGAGAGACTAGCTTACAGAGGCTTTTTAGCTTTCTTGGATAGCATGCATACTAAGACCACATGAAGTTTTCTAAAAGGATGTTTGGTATGATTGTTTAGGCAAGAAGTACAGAAGACGGAATATAATATCGCCATAAAACATTTTTTAACAAAAAAGCTAAACATAAATAAAACAAAATGGAAGTGACTTCTTTCCTTAGGTATTTCCCCCTTCATTCTGACCACCAAACATTCATGGAGCCATTTATCTCAGTTAAAGAGAATGAGTTTCAGGCCTCCCTGCCAGTTCTCTTTTAATTACCACATGTAACATTGGTCATGCCTGTTAGGAATAATGACTGAACAAAGCTTTTCCTGAAGTGGCTTTTAGCAAGAGAGGCTGTGTTAGATTAGAAATGATTGGCAAGATGTTGATCGCTCTCTTATTGAAATCTTTTCTTTGTTAAATTTGGTTTGAAAGGGTGTGTGGGAAAACAGCCATATCAAATAACAACATTTTAGAGTAGGGCATGGGTCTGACTAGCAGCAGTTGTTTATGTAAAAATTTGATTGTGATAAATAGAAAACCAGAGGGGTGTGCTAGGATGTCTGAGGGCTTCAGTGCTGAACTTAGGTCATGTTATGAATGGGCTGAATTTTGTTAACGTCTGATGTGATGGTTAGGGACAGAGAAGGTAATCTGATTGCTTGGAGAATATCATTAAGAGAACTTGATTTGTGGTGGTTTAGTTAGGAAACATGGAAGGAGTGTTCACCGTTGTTTCTACCTCTTTGATAGTTCTTTCTTTGGATCTAAAACAGCAGGGATAGGAAACATTCTTGTGGTAGTGAGGGAGCACTTCATCTCCCCAGTACGAGCTGGGATCTACATAAGCACCACCCAGATCTGGTGAGCTAGACCAACTGCAGCATTTCAAATCCTTTGACACAGTGGTGCAGGAGAGTTCCAGAGTTCTCCAAGCACAAGAGGGTACCATAGAACTCTGCAGGCTAGCAGAGCAGAATATGTCTTTCCAGAAGGGAAAGGAAGGAAGAAAAGCAGGATTCCCAATGTCTCTACACATAGAAGAGGCTATCCTTAGAAGATTATCAAAGTGGCAAGGGTGACAGATGGGATGATGGAAGGGAGTGAGGCAAGCACGTGCCCCCTCTTCACATACTTACTTTGCCTTCTTTTAAAAATACCTGAACTGGTTTCTTTATATTTTATGTATACATGTATGTATAATATAAAATCTGTAGATGAATGAATAAGGCATTTCTAAGGTTGGATCCCAGTGTACTCAAGAAGTGTCGGAAAAACTGATACAGCAGGGGTTGGTTGCCTGATTAATGCAGTAACTTTTGTTATAATTGAAATAAAAACAAAAATACAGCTAAATAATAAAAGAATTTTTTTTTAAAAAAAATCAACAACCTGCAAATGATCTATAGGTTTGCTTATTTATAGGCACTGCTATTCCAACCAGTTTCCTGACTGACAGGAGTATTGTGAACTAGGGGATACTTCTCTGTTTTCTTTCAATGCCATCAAACAAATGCTGCAAATGCTGCTGCTGCTGCTCATGAAAATAAGAGTGATGGTAGTGATGACTACAATTGTGTAACAGGAAAATAACTGCTTAAAAAGATGATAGCTGAAGCCATAATAGCACTTGGCAAACCTGGAGTGCAGTTGTATTTTAAGTTTTTTTTTTAATCACTACATATAAGATCTAATGAAAGATGGGAAGACAACATGGCCACACTGGAAAGAAAAAGTTTGACAGCAACATTTTCTAGATTCCATTACAGAGCAAATGTTAGTACAGAAATTATAATATATAACCTTATTATTTTCTTAAGTAGCCAAAAAGAAGATATACTACAGGTATAAATTATGTTTGTCCTTGAAAAATACAGGTCAGTTGTTACATTCAGCTTTATAAGGTTCTGTTGTGTGCCACCCTCTTCAAGGTGGTCATGGAAAGATAAGGCAAATATCGGCAAATCATTAAAGTTTTAGTAGTGTCTGTGCTTCAGAACAAAAATCTTGGTACACCCACCAACACAGAGGAAATGAGTTCTGTGTTCAGAGTAGTTAAGACTTATCATACACTCTTCAGATTTCAAAGAAGAAAGTACACATCCCTCAGAATCTGGTAAAGCCAGAAAGCACAATAAAACAATTAAATTTTTTGTTTTAAATGAGCATTAAAACAGGGCAATTGCAACACAAATTCCATTAAAACTTTACATGTGTCCACACAACTCCCAGCTCAGTAACAGGAAAAGATTGCTACCGCCAAACATAGGAAAGAATATATTTACTTGGGAATCTGTGCTTTACATAAGCATAAGCATGTCATGAAGCTTGCTACCGATTTTGCAAGTTGAGGCCCAGAATTTGGTGATACCAAACAAAGCTGTCTTGTCTGGTCTAGTTAGATTTGATTACTTCACAGTGAGTGGAACGTGTAGCTTAAGTGCACTATCAGCTGTAGAATTCCAGAAACAAACAGAGGGAAGCCCCAATTAAAAATGAAGCCATTGATTTCATTCAGACGATACACAATGTAAGTTGTTAACTGCCATCAAGTCGACTTCACCTTCTGGTGATCCTAAGGATGAGAGATCTTCAAGTCATCCTATCATCTATCACTCCGCTCAGGTCTTGCAGATTCAGGGACTTGTCTTCTTTGATTGATGTTTTCCCACTGCCTTGTACCTTACCAAGCATTATTGTCTTTTCCAGTGAGTCATGTCTTCTCATGATATGGTCAAAGTACAACAGCCCCAGTTTAGTCATCTTGCTCCTAGAGACAAGCTCACAGACAAGCCTAACTTTAGTATTCAACGATATATCTTTACCCTTCAGGATCTTGTCTAGTTCCATCATGGCTGCCCTTTCAAGTCCTAGTCTTGTTCTGATTTCTTGACTGCAGTTTCTGTTATGAATAATCACTGAGCCAAGGTATGGAAACTCCTGAACTATTTCAATGTCTTTGTCTAAGGTTATGTAAATCATTTTTGGCCTTATTTTTGTTTCCTTAATGTTCAACTTTAATCTTGCCTTTGCACTTTCTACCTTGACTTTCTTCAGTAATCGTTCCAAGTCTTTGCTGTTTTCCACTAGTAGTATGGTGTTATCTCCATGTCTTAAATTACTGATTTTCTTTCCTCCAGTTTTCATGCCTCCTTCCTCAGAGTTTAATCCTGATTTATATTTAATATGTTTAGAATCCAAGTTAAATGGATAGGGTGATAAAATGCAGCCTTGCCTGACTGCCCTTGCCAATTGGAAACTATTCAATTTCTCTGTATTTTGTCCTAACAGCACCCTCTTGTCCTGTGTACAGGAAAATCAAATGTTGTTGTACACCCGTTTCCTTAAGAACAATGCATAGTTTTCATTATCTACACAGTCAAAGATTTTGCTATTATTTATAAAGCTCAGGTTGATTTTCTTCTGAAATTCTTTGGTGTGCTTCATCATCCAATGTATATTTGCAGCATGTTCCCTAGTGCCTGTTCCTTTCCTGAACCTAGCTTGGACATCCACATATGGTAGAAATCTTTGTTGTAGAATTATGAGCATGACTTTGCTTGCATGGAAAATTAATGCAGTGGTTACTGCAATCCCTGATGTCCCCTTTCTTGGGGATTCAAATGCATAGTGAACATTTTCAATTTTTTTTTTATTTTCCATATCTGTTTTTATTTTATTTTCCATATCTGTTGACAGATTTTAGTTAGAACTAGAGTAGATTCTGTCTCTGTAGATTGAAGCAGCTGGTATGCCATTTGTTCTATAATCTGTTTCCCCAAAATGCTCTGAGTACAGATTTTACTTCATTTTCCAAAATTGGCAATTGATCTTCATATGGTTCTTCTTTCAATGAACCTGTCACCCTTTCATCTCCTTTATATATAGTTTTATATATAGTTTTTAAATAGTTCATTGGTGCATTGTTTCCATCGTCTTTTTATGCTACTTGATCATGTAATGTAGAGCATCTCCACTCTTGGTTTAAAGTTCTCTTTGATTTCTTCTTGTAGAAGAGGTCTCTATTTCTTCCTTTTGTGTTGTCACCATCTATTTCTCTGCATTCATTATTAGAGTAGTTCTCCTTGCCGCTGTGCACAAGTTGTCATTTAGGATTCTGACTCTATTTCTGTGATCTTTTACTTTTGCTTCCCAACTATTCTTAACTGCTTGAAGAATTTCTTTTTTCATCCATTGAGGCTTCCTTTTCTTTTTGACTATGGATAGAGTCTTTTTGCATTCCTACCTTATAATGTCCCTGGCTTCAGTCCAGAGTTCTTCTGGCTCCAATTCAATTACGTTTAATAGTGCAAATCTATGACCCTTTTTGCACCTTACCTTTTAGTGGTGCTGGGGTGTGGGGCTCATGTTAGCAGCCTCCAGCGAGACGTTCTCGTGTCCTGGTTCCATTGGCTCCGCAGCTGCTTCCTGGTCGCGTGAGTACCTTGCCTCTTCCTTTCGCAGTGCAGCCTGGGACCTTTCCCAGCCTGCACTGCACAGGAAGTGTGACCAGCCTGGCTACCAAGGCTCCACATGCCAGATAAGTGCGCACGGGGTCCCGGAGTGATGTGCAACCACGCAGCATTTTCGGCTTCAAGCCGAAAATGAAAAAAAGCCTGCATGGTTCGCATCAGGCCCTTGAGTGTCACACAAATGTGAGTGCATCATGTGGACCGCTCCTCACATTTATGCAATGCTGCAGGAGCCCTTTCGGTTCGGAAATGCCGTGCGAAAAAATGATATATTTTGTATTATCTTTAAACTCTACAAGGATGTTCTTCAGGTTGTATTTCAACATATTAATTGATTTAATTTTCTTCTTTAGCTTTACTCTAACTTTTGCTATTAGTAGTTCATGGTTTATGCCACAATCTGCTCCTGGCCTTGTTTTTGCAGAGAGAATGGAGCTTCTCTATCTTCTCTTTTCAAATATGTAATGTAGTTGATATCTATATTAGCCATCAGATGATACCCATGTATACACACACACACACACACACAGAGAGAGAGAGTCTTCCCTCCACATTTGCAGATTTGACCTTTGCAAACTTGATTATTCGTGAGGCGCCTGCTTGCCTTCCCGCTTCTCCCCTTCCCATTTCCCTACTTTTTGCTCAGGTATGCATGTCTTCCTTCCACAGGCCTGGACAAAAGGCGAGCAAATGGCACCAGGCAGTCCCACGAACATGCCTTCTCCAGTCATGTTGCTGCTCCCTCCCATTCACTTGCCTATCGCCATGAGCCTGGAAGGCAGTGTGGCTGAGTGAAACACAAGTGAATTGGTTGGAGAACGTGCATGTGCATGTGGCTACTGCCCCCTTCCATTCATTTGTGTATCATCTGTGAGCCTGGTAGGCAGTGCAGCCAAGTGAAAAACTAGTGTGTGTGGAGGGGGAAGTGCGTGTATGGCTACAGCACCTTCCCATTCATTTGCCTATCACCTGTGAACCTGAAAGGCAGTATGCCTGGGCGAAATGCAAGCGAATGGTTGGGGGAAGCTTCATGATTCATTTCTTGATCTTAGGCCAAATTTTCCTACAGTCTTTGATTCTGCTCTGTTTCCTACTTTTGCATTCCAACTGTCTGTGATTAACAAGAAGTCCTGTTTTGTTTTGTGATCAGTTTCTTCCTTGACTCCAGCAATGAATCTGTCAATTTCTTCTTCTTTTGTCTCTGTAGTTGGAGCATAAACTTAGATTATGGTTATATTGATAGGTTTCCTATTGACATGATTCAGTTAAACTTTGCATTGTATCCTTTGACTGCTTTTGCTATTACTGTCTTCAGTATAAACACCACTCCATTTCTTCTTAGATTTTCAATTCCTGAGTAAAACACTGTGTGAGTGACAATATCCTGCCTACTTAATAATGTTTGTACATTCTATTTGTTGTTTTACTATGCTAGCTTCCCTTGATTCATGCTTCTCACATTCTGTGTTTCTATAGCATGTGTTTGCAACTCCAGACTTTCCTTTCACCTCTGAGCATGTCAGCAGATGAACATTCTTTCAGCATGAGTCCAGTTGTGTCATGAGCCACAGTGTGACTTGTAATTGTTCTCTGCTCTTCCCCAGTAGCATATTGAGTGCCATCTGACCTGGGAGTCTCCTCTCCTGGCATTATCTCTTGTTTCACTATGGATTGTCTCATCGTAGGGTTTGCATCGTAAAAAGAAACATTCAAAAGGAGTTTACCATGCCTTCTTCTGTGCAGTACTAACAAGTGTTAGCTGTGGTTAGCTGTGCTGTTGTCTCCGAGAGATCCTCTAGGAGTGTAACGCCCTCCCCAAAGAACAATACTCCTGCTGCCCATGGCTGCTTGGCACATTTTGTCTGGCTCCTCAGCAAAAGCCTGTCTGTCATGGGAGACACCACCAACAGCACTGCTACTGTCAGCATAGCTTCTTGCCTTGTAAGAGCATGCAATCCCACCATTACCGAACCACCATTGGTGGGACAATATAAGTAGCCAATGATTTATCACCTCAATCACTGTGGTCAGATTTCTGTTATAGGAATTGTGCCTGTGTTATTAATAGATGTATTTCTCAGCTCTTTGGAAAGAAAGAACGCATCATCAATCTATTTTCATATTTGTAGGAAGAAGGGGCATAGCCAAGCATTAGGAAGTTGATACCTCATCCATCATACCTGCTCTTAGAATAGAAATCACATTTAATTTTATTTAATGTATGTAATAAAGAAAAAGAAAAATATTATAATGATATCTGCTAAATCTACCACAAAGTTAATGGTTTGTTAGCATTTCCCTCATAAAATTTTATTTTCAGAGGCCTGCTTCTTGGCTATGAATAGGAAACTAGGTATACCTCAAGGAGGAAGTCGTTCTTGGCATACATCTTACCTCCCAAGGTTAAGGAAATAAAATTTATCATGTTTTACTGTTTTTCCCCTCTCTTTGTCAATGTATCACTTAGACCCAAATTGTAATAACCATCCCCCCCATTTGAATGTTCTGTTACTTCACTTGCCTCTAGAGAACAGTCCTCCTCCACTCCTTCCCCAGTGTTGATGTGGATATTTTATTTCCCACATCTCCTCCCTACTTCCAACCACAAGAAGAAGCTTCTAAGGAATTAGACATTAATGAAGGACATTATGAGGTTGTCATCAAAAACATGTTTTTCATTCTACTCATCTTCTGTATGTTTAGGGATACCCAAAATATTATGTGATATTATTAGACGCCAAGTTTCCCCAATTTTTTCATGCAATGTAACCGAAATTATATCTTAATGAAAAGTGGAAGAATAACTGTAAACCATGATAAATCATCTTTTAGTAAAGTTGGCAGGTGTGGTGTGCCCTAGAATGACTTCCTCCTTGAGGTATACCTAGTTTCACATTCATGGCCAAGAAACAGACCTCTGAAAATAAAATTTTATGAGAGAAATGCTAACAAACGATTAACTATATGGCAGACTTAGCGGATATAACTGTAACTTTTCTCCTTTTCTTTATTGCACACATTAAATAATATTAAATCTGTCAGGCCACATGTTGTGTATATATCTAGATGTTACAGATGAGAGAGACATAGAGCTACTGTTTTCAGCATTAAACTTATGTCTGCAGCAATGTGGCTAGCTCTGTCTTATACATCTGATCATTCCTCTCCATTGTTCTGGCACTAAGTGAACATTACATGCGACTTGTACATACTGTTCAGAACTGTGAACCTCCTGAATCAGCATGAAGTAAGTTTATCAATATTTATAGCACAGTCTACTCTTTCCCCCCCGTTTTTTTCAAAATGAAATTTGCTTCAGATTAATGTCACCTTTCATATCAGGAAATATTTTCCCTTCCTTTTTATCTTTTTATGGGCTCTTGTCTAATATTTAAAGGATCTAAATATGCATTAAATTAATTTTAATACTGTTCTAATGAAGTCAGAAGAGCATAGAAAAAGCCATGTTTTGTTTGGTCAAGGACCTATCTAGTTCAGGATTTTGTCCATACAGTATCCAACTAGTTGCCTATAGGAGGCCAGAAAAAAATGAGCATAAAAATTATTTCCTGTTCATGCTTCTTAGCAATTGATAGACAACAGCATACTTCCTTTGTAGTAGAATGAATATATATCCATTATGAGTAAACACCCATTTTCCTGCTGATTTTTTTTTTTTTTTTGAGTTTGGTGGCCACCAGGAAATCTTGTTGTAGCAAAGTTTGCATATGTTCTGTATTTATAAGTTCTCCTGTTTCTCTATCTTGAATCTTCCACCATCCAGTTTCAGTGCATAATGTTTCCACTTACACTGCTATGATGTCTCCTTACTGGTTTTTCTAATAAGCTAAATATCCCAAACATTGGTGATAGAGGAACTGCTTGATCATTCCTTTCCAAGCTTTACAATATTATTTTTCAGGTGTGGTGATTAATATGCAGTATTCCGTATTGACATGTTCATCACTACAACTCCAAGATCCCTTTCTTGGTCAGTTTCTACCATCCTACATCCCACCAAATGACATGTGAAGTTGGGATTTATTTATTTTTTACCCAATATGCTTCCCTTCGCCCTTGCTTACATTGCATCAGTCAGCTTTTCCTGCAACTTCATGAATGCCATGATGATTTCTGCTGAATAAGTTTTCTTCTGAAAAGAATTTAGAGCAAAACAATACACATATAAAGAAGATGTGCAGTAACAGTCTGCCATCCATTTTATTTATTTTTATAATGAAAAGAAAACAAAAAAGGAAAACTAAATGCGAATAGCAATGAAATCCATTAAATTTCCCCCATTTATTTCCATTCATTTTCATTTGCTAACTATCCTGTCTGTTCTTGGAGGCAAAGCAGAGCCAGCCCAAGTTAGTGCTTGGATGGGAGATCACCAACAAATACTAGGTATATTTTAGAGGAAGGAACTGGCAAATCACCTCTAAATATTCCTTGCCTAAGAAAATTTTGTGAAATTAATGGGGTCACCATAAGTCAACAGGCAACTTGATGGCACATATATGCAGAAAGAGAGATGGTTCTACACAGAGTAAATTGTCTGGATTACAGTTTAGTAGTCCCAGGGAAACTGAGGAGAGAAAGAGAAATGAATTCTATGTCAACAGTAGTTTGCCTATGTATACATCCCTTATTAATTCAGACATAAAATATGGTCTCTGGAAAAGTATGAAAATGTCATGCCTATATAATATAAAAAACTGAAGTTCATAACAGGAGAAGAGAAGCTGGGTGTCCAATTTAACATGAGGCTTGTAAGACATGCACCTTTTAAAACAGCCTCTAACACAGAGAGCCTATTCAGGGTGTGGGAGAAGTAGAAGGACTGTAGCTTTCAAGCCATTTGGATGGAAACCGCCAGTAGATAGCAGAATACTGGTAATGTACCCAGTAAAATTAATAGAAAAAATTAGAATAAAATTGAAGACAACTGAATTAATTAAAATAACAAAAGGAATACAGTTTAAATGAATGGAAAACAAAATAGATTATGGGGGGAAAAAAGGAAAGAAAGGACAATGGAAAAACAAAATATAATTTTCCTTGCTCATTAAAGATGGAATTTTTTTTGACATTTTACAGTATCGGGCAGATGAAAATCACCCTTTCCCGTTACAAAATGTGAAATGACAAGTTGTCCATTGCACAGGTCCCTGTGTTCATGTATGTGCATTTCCATGTGTTTGCACTAGAGAAAAGATGCATCCTAACCACTCAGATAGTCAAATCCAATTCTATGTTAAATCTGAGATCATATTTAAATATCTTTGATGCTTTTAAATTGTTGGATGAAATCATTTAAAGTGCAGCTAATGACATGAATCATGATTGTGTTGTGGGAATAGGAATGGTTTAAATCCTCTTCTTGTTACTTTTTCAAAGTGACTCCGCTCCTCCTTTGCTGCTCAGCATGGAAAATACTAGCTGGTGTGTACAGTAACTTTAGAAATATGACTGTGCCATACCCACCAACTGTTCTGATTTCATAGATACGGTCCCTAGTAATCCTCTCTTATCTCTCTTTTTCAGCTGCTTTTAAAATGTCCCAGTTCCTCTATTTACTCCCTCTTTCCCTCTTTGTTATCAGCTTATTTCAGTTGCTACATAGTACAAAAGTAGTTTGTACTCATTTAGCTCTGTGAGGCAATAGGACAGAAGAGGGTGGAATCTTGCTCTTCACAGGAGACTCAGGCAAAAGGAAACTGCTGCTGGCTCTCCTCGCTTATGCTGTCTTCCTCACTTTTGTCATTTTAACCATGCTCTGAAATTGCTTGACCATAGGTGTCCCATTTTCATTTGTGCAATGTTGGAGGGTATGCCATGTATTTCCACAGATCCTGGAAAAGTTATTTTTGCACTACAGCTCCCAGAATACACTAACCATCCTGTCACTTGTCATGCTGGCTGGGGGTTCTGGAAGTTGCCTCCCCCAAGTTCTTCAAGTTCAGCATATCATTTAGTTTGTACTGTAAATTTAGGTCCCAGGTATCAGGGAATCAAGCTGTCCTTTGAAGAACAATGACTGAATCAACTCACAACTCATACTAAGAAAAACTCAATGATATATCTTCCCTAATGCATTCTCCAGTAGGGGAAGTGATTTACCTGAGACAAAATAAGAACTGTCTCTGAGAAATATTATGTTAAGTAACTGGCCTCACAGGTAGACATTTCTAATCCTAAAACTGTATTAGTCTAGCTCATCATACATTTTTTCTCCCAGTAAGGTCTAAGCTTTACATTAATTGCCCTTTCTGACAAACTTCACAAACAATTCTTTTTTGCCCTGATTTTCAGGAACATCTCTTTTTCTCTCCAAATAAGTTTTACTGCCAAAGAGCTGTTATCTTTAGCAGCTCTTTGGCACTAGTAGGTTCGTCTTACTATTCAGTTGACACATCCTAATATTCATTTGGCTTCTTTGCAGTGTTCATCCATTTTGTTCTGGTCCTCTGAAGCTATATCTAACCAGTTTGCTTTTTCTTTTCCATGATAGCCATTCACAAACTTGATGACAGCTATCATGCCTCTTAATCTATTGATCTTTTGTACCATTTAGAAAAGAACACCTGTTGTTTACACTCAATGACATTCTATACAAGGGCTTTAGAAGAGGGGGCTCTCTTTTTCCCCTTTTGGTGATGCAAAACGTTGTGCTTGTAACAATCTTCACAAAGCTTTTCATGCAGTGTCTTCTGGTACAGCCTGCCGGCAGTGGTATGGGTCACATTAAATAAAGGAAAGGAAATTCACTTCCTTGCTGCAGGTTTTTGTGTTGTCATTCCATATGAATCTTTGATTATTCAGCTTAGAATGATATCATAGCATATGTGGTAAACAGATGGAATTAGTCGATGATGTGTTACTTAGTTCTGTCACTCGCTGCTGTGTGGTTTTATGTAAACAGTTAAAGAAAAGCCCAAGTAAATTCACTGAAGGCAAGATTAAAATCAAACAATTGTTTTTTGGCCAGAGATCATAAGAGAAAGGAAATTCAAAGCAAAGAATCAAAACCTCAAATATCTAAGCATAATGTCATGCCAACCTTAATTTTACACAACTGCACCCTATTGTGAGATGATATTGGAGGTTTGATTTTGAAACTTGGAATTTTATTGCTTTTGTGAGCCTCAGCCAGAACAATAACTCTATTTTAACGTTGCCTTTGTTTGGTAAAAAACTGCTTTTGGAATTATTTTAATTGTTTCCTTTGGGTCTCTTGCCAGTCAAAATGAAACAGATCCCTAATAAATGATGCAGCCTTCAAATATACATGGTTTTGTCATAAAGCTAGTGGGAAGTTTCTGAAGGGTAGCCATGGTAAGGATTGAAATTAATGAACTCACAGAAATTTGGAGCAATTTACAGATAACTTTGATGCTCCAAATAGATCAAGTATAGGGGAAAAAATACTTCTGTAAACCGAGACACTTGAACTCCTGCTGATTCAAGTTAATGGAAGCTCCACAAGTGTCTCAAAGAAATTTTTACTTCATTGACATCCTACCCAACTATTACTTAAAATGTTGTGTCTGAAAAATAATCCAGTTCTTGGTAAATGTAATAAGGATAGCAGGAATGATACGTCTCTTTCTGTGCCAACTTGGACAACCAAAATACAGTGGCGAAATGGCAAGAACATTTGTATTGTATTGGGGAATGTACCCTAAGGACATTATAGCAAGGATGAGAAAACAAGGGATTGACAATTCTTCCATGGCTGCCAATCCCCAGGTCAAATCAGGGTAAGGGTTTTGCTGCTTAGCAATGTGATCTTGACCTGCCAAGGAATAACATCTCCTGTTTACAGAAGTTAGACTCTACAATGTGGAATAGTTACAGCTGTGTTTCCAGGTCTATAAATTAAGGTTTTGACATTTCTGAGGTTAAGTTGACCTTTCCTGATCTTGTTTGCGTATCAGCTGAGCATAAGGATCAGGGGTACAAAATTGAGTTTTTCAGTATAATTTCCATCAAAGTTTAAGGCTTTATGTGTCTTGTTATCAGTCAATTTAAAACGGAGGGACCAAAGTGAACAATAAATATTATACCTTTCAAAGAAATATCCATACTCCAGCATGGCGGATTCTAAATCACTCAGTTCAGATAGAAATACTGACTTGTTTTGTCTGGAAGGAAGAAGAGTTGTTTGGGATTATCTACTTTCCAGGCTTTACTGCTGTTAGAACATTCTCTTGAGGGAGAGAATAGGGGGTGGGACGCCAGGATTAGGAGCACTTCCCTTCCCCCAAACAGAAACCTTAAGGGAATTCCTCTAGTCTTAAGTCTCAGGAGTGGCTGAATTCTTCTTGAACCCTGGAAGCTTCTTCTGAGGGATGTTAGGTGCTGATACTAGCTGTGCTGTGACGCAAGTGAGGGTTTTCTAGTTAATGGTGTGGACGGGTGGTGGAAAAAGTTGTATTCACATATTGAGCTTCCTCAGTAAGTCCCTTTTTGTCCACTTTGTTGCCTCAGGTGGAGTAGTGGTTTTCCTTATACTTTTCTTATACTTTGTAGTAGGACTTAAAATCTTACTTGCCATGACAATGGACAGAGGCAGAGCCAATTCAGACAGTCTCTAAGGTTGTGACACCCTGGACAGGTGGAAGGAATATTAACTGAAACTGATTGTCCACATATGTGAAAGAGACAGGATGGATGTACCGACCTGGAAATGTGGAATAATTCTTAAAACATGGAGAGTAAACAAGTAGTATTTCCACTTTGATTGTATTATCAGTACAATATTTAGCCTGGAGTGAATCATCTGGCAGAATATCAGGCAGCATGAAAATGGATAGCAGAGAAATGAATGAACATTTTTCATTTCTCCCTGCTCTGCCCTCTGAGGTCATCAGTTTTCCAAAAGAGAGATGATAACTGAGAATTAGGGCCAAAGGACCATTTGCCTCAACTATTTCATCTCTGGGATCTGGACATAATTTCTCCTGAATAAAGATTTTTCTGGCCATCGGGCAAGACAGTAAAATATAATGCTGCCTATGTAAGTTCTAAATATCTGGTACTCTGCAGTTCTATCCCTCCATGAAATTTGGAGAGTATATACAGACATGGGGTCAGTTACTGACAAGTTCTGTGATGAATCCTATGGTCATGATATCCCTTTCTTCTGCACAGTTCAACTGGCTTAATTGCAAAAGGGATTGTGACATTGTCTTATGAAAGTGTGCTGTTGAAGGAGTTAATTAGTAGATGTTGATTGATTCAGGAACTCAGCCAGAATCTAAAAAAAGAATAAAACAAGTCCATTGAATGGTACCTTCAAATCATATTAAAGAGTGGAAAATACACTATGTATTGCAAGAGAAATAGCAAGAACTGATCACTTATAGTACCTTTCACATGACCTCTGCCACAGATGGAAGTGAGACATCTCCAGTCTTATATGGTAGCTTGAACTCTCCCAACAACACAGGCAATATTATCTGTGTAGGCTAGTTTCTTATAGGTACGAGAAATACAAATTCACAATATACTAGCCTCTTGAGTGTTGCATTGCTGTAAAAAAGTCTCTGACCCCTTGCTCTGAAATTATAGCCAGAGAAAGAGAGAAAACATGTGTTCAGTGATAAATCTTTTACAATTCAGCCTGACTGAAGGTGTCACTAAAAGATTTACTCGTAACATTTTTAAGTCTGGATTTGTTTAAACAAATTGGAGCATGGCTTTACTTTGTGATATGACTGTGGGAGCATGAGCACTTAGAAAAAGGAAGGTTGTAGTATGCAAAATGTACATTTCCCAAAAGGTTTGTTTTCACTGGACTGGACATGGCCATATTAAGTAGTTTCCAATCATGTCTCTGTTTCTTCTGTGATAATCTTTCTAGAAGCCAGTTCAATGATACATAAATCTGGTTGGCCAATATCATGCCTAAACTACAGCGGAAGAGCTCACAAAGCCAGCCAGTCCTACCACAAAGTAGAATCAAGCAGACTATTGCTGGCCAATAAGGAGTTACAGATTGCCAGAAAATACATTTGATTCATTTTTAAAAATTGCTGCAGAGACATGAATAGGGGGCATGGAGTGAAACAGACGATTTTTAACCAGTCTCACAAACTCAGTCCCAGGGTAAATCCCCTAGCCAGTATACAACAACCTCTCTCTCCCATACCATGTCTTCCTAAGAGCAAGAATAAACATAACTTTGCATCACAGGTGCAGGTATGATATATTGGTCAGTCCTGTTTCTGACTGTAAGGAGATCACCCTCATTTGCACTAAACCACATAAACATGTGGCTAAAACTACTGGGGTAAAGTGATTTACATTTCTATAGTTTCTCAGAGCAGAATAAATGTTTGCTTTTGAGAGAATGGATATATGCATCCAAGTTTTTTTTTTTTTTGGACTGTTTTACTAGCCAAACCACAAACAAACCACTTTTAAAACTACCTCAAGCATACAAAGAAGTTTGGCAATGGAAGCTGTTGAAGAAAATATAGACACACCAAAGAGAGAGAGGGAGAGAGGGAAAGCCCAGGTGCTTCCATCCACACACCCCTCTGGGGATTGTGGCCATCATGTGCGTGTCAACACACAAAATGAATTGCAGTGACCAAATAACCCAGACTTAATAATGTATAATGTAAGACAAAATATATAGGATGAGAGACCTCTATACAGTTACAGAAGAAATAGGTTTGTGGACTGAAGACCATGACTGTTATTATTATAGAATTATGGATCTTTCATGAGGAACAGCCTAGGATCCATGCAAAGTTGGTTTGGCAGTGTGGCCTGTCTTCTTCCATTCTCTCACTGTGTTTATGACAGGAAGTCAAAAGGTTGTTCTCTTTCTCTCACCAAGAAAGTCCCTGAGTGACACTGGGGATGCCCTCAAGCAAGTTACATCAAAAGGCTACAGATAGGATTCACACAGACCATAACTTTTGCTGGCAGAGATTTAAATAGTCTGTCAGGCAGTAGCTGGAGAATCTCATCTGGCAATCTAAAAGCTGTTTTGGGTAAATCTTTTCAGAAACTTTTTTAAAGAAGAAAACTAATTGGCCATATAGGAGGGAATTATTTTGAAGTGCTGACCAAGTACCTTAACCATTCAATATTAATGGGCACTAATATTGAACAAATATAGATGGTACAGGTTTTACAAAGGAGGCAGAAACAACATTAGGATTCTCCCAAGTGAAAGAAAATTTCATCTCCAGGCAAAATCTGGCCAGTTTCCATAGGAAGACTCCAATTTCCAAATACACACACACACACACACACACACACACAAGATAAAAATGGAAATGCCAACAGATTTGGCAAGGAAAGGAATGCCAAAGGAATGGAATGAAAACACACTGACATTTAGCACCTGGAATTTCATTGATCATGTTACCATTTTTCCACATAGGAAAGCTAAATCAATATATTCAGAATTAGTGTTTCAAACAGAAGTGAATGCTTTTTATTCATAATAATTAGGTATATTAAACACATAAATTAGGCCATCATGCAAGAGTGTCACAGATCTTATTGGACTTTCAGGAAGATTTCTTCAGAATAAGAGGTGAGCCAGCATGGCGTAGTGCTTTGAGCACTGGATGCAGGAGACCGGGATTTGAATCCCTGCTTGACCATGGATGACCTGGGGGAAGTCAAACTCTGAGCCTCTGAAGAAGGAAGAAGCAATCCAACTCTGAACAAATCTTGCTGAGAAACCCTATGTTAGGGTCACTTTAGGATCACCGTAAGTCAGAAATGACGTGAAGGCTCCCAAGACCAACAACAGTAGAAGTCAAGCAGTAAGGACTCTTATCTAGTATTTTCCTTTGATCAATTAGATAATAGACACAGAAAAATAGATGCAACAAAATAGATTCGTAGTAACTGGTTATTAGAAGAAAACATGAAGCAGGATGTGAAAAGGCAAACAGTCCTTACAATTCTCATCTTGTGTTATAATTTGTCCTTCATTATATCTTTCTCCTACTTCCTCCCTCACCACACCTTGCACTCTCGTGATGCACTGCTCCCTTGCTTCTTGTGCACCACCACCTCTCTGTCTCTCATTTCTCCTACTCCTTCCCTGGCATCTTACTGTACTGTTGCAGTGCACCTCTCACTTCTTGTGTACTGTTCCTATGGAATCCTGGGACTTGCAGTTTAGGGAGGAACCTTTAGACTTCTCAGCCAGAGACCTCTTTGGCCTCAGTAAACTACAAACCCCAGAATTCCACAGGATGTTGAAAGTGGAATAAGAGCACTATAACAGTGTAGTGTGGAAAGGTCCCTTGTGGTATGTCCCCCCTTTACTTCTTGCATACCACTACTCACACTGTTCACTCTCCTCTCTCTCCTACTCTCTATCTCACTTCACCTCATGCTGTCACAGTGTGCCCCTTGTGTCATGCCGTGCTTCCAGAACATGGACTTAGGGTCTGAAATAGGGGACATTCCAGAGGCTGAAACAGGGGACATGTCAGGACATGCTATACAGGAAGAGGTTACAGTGCCACAAACAGAACAGGGAGGCAGGCTAGCTCCAGCAGAGAGTCCTGACCCTTCAGACACAGAAAATAACCTACCAGTACCTACCTTTGCTGAGCGTAGACAACAAAGTGTGAGAGAAAGTGTCTATGCCAACCCCAAAGAATATATAACTGGCAACAATTAATCAGGCAACAGCTGGGTTAGGTGGCTGACCTACATAGCTGCTACACTTTCCCTTCAGGAGTTGACAGAGCTTATCTGATCTTCCACTGTGCTGGATATCTTGCTGAACTCTGTGTCTGACTCTAGATTACCCTAACCAACTTTGGATTTGCTTTGCCTTAGAATTCTGTTGGATTTTCTTTATGATCTTGTACTTACTACCTAAGAATAAGTAACAAGCCAGGAGCTATTCAATTTGTTTTGTTTGAATTATCAGTCTCTCTGACTAAGACACCTTACTTGCTTCTTGTACACCACCACTCACACTGCTTGCTCTCTTGTTTCTGACCTCTTGTTGCCTTACCTCATGCCATTTTGCCTCACCTTGTACCCTCACAGTACACCCTTGTTTGCTTTTTGCACCCCACCACACTCACTACTCACTGTTACTTTGCTCATGCCTGAAATTCCCAGAACAATTTGACAGCAGAATGTCTCCATGTTTTGCCTCATATCACAGCTTCTGTAGGGGCTAGAGACTTACCTTTTTTAAAAAAAAGAAGCTTGGAATCTGAATCAAATGATGGCCCAAGTGGACACCTGGTGGCATCTTTAGAATCCAAGTAAAGCCCAGCCATCTGGGTAGTACAGCAACCCTGCTCTAGAATGCACATCTAACAATAGTGTAGCTGCTGCATTTTGTGCTGGTTATAGCTTCTGAAAACTTTTCAGTGGCAGTCTCCTGTAGGGCACATTAGAGTTTAATCTGGAGGTAATTACCACTGTGGCCAGATCTGCCCTAGCATATATTTATGTTTTGTACACAACTGTCATGGCATTTACTGTCAGGGGCCCGGGCCCGGCTTGGCCTGTTGCTGCCCCTGAGGCCGCTACTGAAGCAGCGGCGGACGCCGCAGAGGCCGCCGCGGACGCTGGGGCCTACCCAGAGGCCGCTGCGGCTGACGGGGCCTGTGCGGAGGTCGCTGCGGCTGACGGGCCTTGTCTGGAGGCCACCGCGGCCGACGGCGCGGGCCTGCCAGCCGCGGGAGAGGCTGCCGGGCCCGGAGCCACTTACCTCGAGGCTGCAGGCTCGGATCCCTCGACGTCGGCCGGCCTGCCGGGGTGGGCGGGACCCGGGCCTGCTCACGGGGCTCCGCCCACCCACGGCCCCGATCTGTGGGAGGCCTGGGAGTCTGCCTGCGGCCCCGATCCGGAGGAGACTGATGCCTTCGCCTCGCCTCCTCCTTTCCAGCAGCAGCGGCAGGCCAAGGAGGCTGTTCGCCGATCTCGACGCCTGCTGGAGAGGAGGCGACGGGCAGAGAGCTCGCAGCTGTGAGACACAGCACAGCTGCGAACCCTCAGCCACATGGCCACGCCTGATTGGCTGGCGCCTGACTTGGAGGGCAGCTACATGGCCATGCCTGATTGGCCGGCGCCTGGCTTGGAGGGCTATTTGAGGCAGGCGCTGGGCTGGGGAAGGCACGGAGCAACAACCGTCGGTCAACTGTGGTCCTGCTGTCTGTGCCTTGTTCCTGCCCGCGCTTGAGACCAGTCCTGTTCGCCTTGTTGAAGTAACCTGCCTTATGTACTTTAACAGCCTGTGTTTATTTCTGTTAGGACTGAGTGGAAGCCCTGCCTGCATTAAGGACTATTTCTGTTAAGACTGTGTAGAAGCCTGCTTGCTTTGTACTTTTGAGTTTTGACTGCATTAAAACCCTGCACCTCTAACCAGCTCCCCTGCCTCTGCCTGACCACCGCCTGGCACTGACATTTACTTTCACTCATCTGTAGCAATCCTTTTGACTAGCTTAGGTTAGTTTAGTTTGACAGCAGAATACAAATCAAATCTTTGTAAGTCAGCTAATCAAAGTTAATTTTAGTGTTAATCTCAATTGTTTAGCCCAACCCCAGTTAAATATTTATGCATCTGGTTTGTAGAATAGAATCTCTTTTAGAGGATAATAATACAAAATTACATAAATGAACAGAGAACTTAGTCAAACTTGGTCAATTAATCAAATTTTGGCATTTCTTTTTTGTGTTGGATGGCAGTTGCAATGAACATACTGCCATAGGGGGTGTCTGTCTCCCATGGTCTCAGCTTTAGTGCCTATGCAGAGGAAAAACTGCTGAAGTGTTGGAGACTGTTACTTACTCAGTATTAGCATACAATAAAATTAACTTTTTTTTGTGGCTTGTGTAAACCAGATAAAAATGTGAAACCAGGTACAAATTTAATTGATTTGTTGCGGTTTCAAAAGCAAGCCATATAAATCAACATCTGAGAATCTTGACGTCAGTTGAAATACATGTAATTCTTGGAATATTTTAAAACAAAAATTCAGCCTTGATTTCTCTTTGCTGATATCAGCAGTTTGTAATGAGCAAACAAAAGAGAAAGTAGATCTCTTGGGAAATTTTATAGTTTAAAAATGGAAACTATAAGCCACGAGTCTTAAAAAAAAAATCTGGCATGCTGCTTGATTGTTCTTTCTTGGCTTCTACAAGGGCGAGTAGTTAAATAAACTGTGGAAGATCCATAGTTTATTTTCTCCACCATTTTTGCAGTAGAAATGGTCAAGTACCTGTCTGTAAGCATGTGGTCTCTTTTGTGATAAACTAAGGTCCTTAAAAAAAACCTAGAATCAGAAAATGTTATGATGCTGAGACATTCAGTAGGGTTAACAGAAGGATTAGAATGGAGGGGGAGCTGCCTGTTGTCTTGCTCTTCTCTGTATCTAGTATTTCCCTCTTTTTACAACACAACTAGTTATTACACCAGAATCCCCAGCCAGTTACTCCACATACACAGAGTCAGGGCTTGAAAAAGTTCTTTTGATGAACTGCAATTCCCCATATCTTGCCATGCTGTCTGGGAGAATTCTGGGATTTGTAGTTCAACAAAGTAGTTTTCTCAAGCCCTGACTATTGTGGACATAATGTGCTTGCCTTGAGAGCTATGTGAAGTAAGTTTCTGAGGCCAGTACCTGTCCCCTTCAAATGTTTCTTCCCAAAGTAGGCAAAGCATAACTTGCATATGCTTGAATTTTGGGCAGAGATATAAGTTTTTGAGTACTTACTCTGGATAGCACTGTTTCTCTTCTTGAAATCAGCCCTGATAGATTGCACAAGGATGCCTGGAAAGGCACTGAAAACTGATTCCAGGAGTGAATTAAAAATAACAATCAAAGCCCTGCTCTCCCCCAAAACAGAGATGCTATCCTTGAAGACATTATAACCTGTCTTAACTAACATTTATGAATGTATACCACTTACAGCAGTGTGGCTGGAAGCAGAGGATGGTTGTACTGTCCAAATATGACTAGCCAAATTCAAGCGTTAAGGTCTGTAGGGTCTGGTAATTGTTACAGCTTCTATAGCATATGGCCACTGGCCCATAGTGTTGGGCTTTATAGTGTGTATTTAATTTTCCAGTGGGAATGAATATTGCTTTTTCTTCTTTCAAAGCAACACAAACACAATGCCAGCAGTCTACAGTCATGAGAGCTGTTACCATAACTGCTGTATAAAGATAAAAGGATAAAGAAACAAAGTTTGGTTTCAAACTTTCAATACATTGTTATGAATACTGGAGGGGAAAATGTTTTAAAAATAGTTCAGTGGTGCCCCTTAAAACCCATAAACTCTTATTGTGCCTCTCCTGTAAGTAGCAAATGTCTGTGCTGTGTGTGTGCATGCTTTTCTTCTGAAATATTGCTTACTGTATACCACTTTGTTTGCTTAATTTTTCAGTGGAATTGAATTTTTATGATCTGGTCATAAACCTCCTGAATATAGAGGTCTAAATGGAAATACTGACACAACCTTAATTATACTGGCTCCAGCATGATACTGTGATTAAACTTTGTTTGTTTTGCGTAGCAGTGTGCAGCGTATGTGAATGTGTGTGTATGTATATGTTGTGTGTGTGCGATTTTGTACAGGAAAACTAATGGAAAAGTGTTGCCATAGAGGAATATATAATTCTGTGTATGATGTTTTATTCTTTTATTGCAGAACTCCAGGTGTGTACTTTCAGTATCAAAGTATTTGTTTATTTTAGTTGAAGAGCACTATAATCATATTGGGACATTTGTGATTTCTCTAAAATTGTTGTAAGAGCTCACATTTTAATTTGTGCAATTCAGTTGAATTTATGTGGCTATTTTGTAAAATATTTACTTATTTATTTAAGGCATTTGTTTATCACCTCTCAGCTCACCAGGGCACTGCAGAGGATGTTGAGCTTCAACATACTCATGTGGGAAAAGGCAATGTTTCAGTTTTCGTGGCCTCGAGCCACTTAGGGCTTTGTAGATCAAAACCAACACCACGAATTGAATTCAGAAGCAGATTGGAAGCTAGTGCAGTTTCTGTAAGACTAGTGTTACATTATCTCTAAAATGCACACCAACGAGAGCCTGACTGCTGCATTTTGAACTGCTGTGGTTTCTGAACGTGGTGCAAGGGCAGTTTTATGTAGAGTGCATTACAGTAGTCTAATGCAATCAATACATGAGCCGCTGTGGCCAGATCTGCCCTGCCTTGGAAAGGGGGAACTGGTCCACTAGAGTTGGGCTAGGGCACTCCTGGTAAGAGCAGCTACCTGGCCTTCCAGAAGTAACTCTGGGTTAAAGTGCACTTCCAAGCTACAAACTTGATCTTTCAGAGGGGAGTTCAACCCCATCCAAAGCAGGTTGTAATCTTAACCCCAGGTTTGTTTTTCTTGCACTAAGTTAAAAAGGGGAGATATGTCTCCAAGTACTCTTTGGATTTAATATTTTATTTTAGGCACACAATAACAACAACTACAACAACAACAACATTTTTCAATGACTTTCTTTGGGAGCTACATAAAACAAATATGATTAGAATTGTCAAACAAAAAATCAAAAGGACAACACATATTTAAACCATAATATCTAATACCATAAAATGTCATACACAAACTAGACTAAGAAACAGAGGTACACTTTGGCACACTTTACCACTTCCAATAGTAGTTTTGTCATCTGTGCTATACAATGCCAGTGTCTAAAGATATATATGAGAGAGACAACCAGCCCTTGCAAAATCATATAGGAGAACACCTTTCAAATAGATGCAACAAACAAAGATGATCCCTTAGTAAATAATTTCTTGGAATGCGATCCTGCAACAGACCTTGAATTTTGCGTTATAGAAAAAATAGATGGTGATGGTGATGGTGATGATGACATAATTGAAGAAAAAGAAGAAAAAGAAAAGGAGAAGAGTGAATTTTAAAATTAGTATAATAGATTCCTAAAGGAGGACTAAATGAGGTACTTGATCCCCTCCCATTTTTGCAAATTCAAGCTGAATTTTTTCTAATCTATTCTTATGGAATGTCATTGGAAGCTATCTTACTCCATCTTTTATGCCTTCCCCTTTTTTTCTGACCATCTGCTAAAAACAAAAAAAAACAAAAACAATTTTTTGAGCCTGGTTCTTCAGATTATTGTCAGTCCAGCCAATGGAATGACATTTTCAGCCCTAGAAATTTCAGCAGTTAGGTTGTGCATTGGCAATATGCAAAATTTGAAATTTATTATTATGTTTTAGGTAGATATTATGGTAGTATGGTATAATTATTTGATGTCCTTTCGATTTTTAATTTGACATTTCTGTTCCTATTTATTTAATACAGCCCCTGGAGAAGGCCATTGAAATATATTCATAGGCCAAAGCACATTGGGCTTGTTCTAAAATAACAACAACAACAACTACAACTAATAATAATAATAATATAAAAAGAAATCCATTAGGCACTTGGAGACATATTTTTCCTTGGATTTCACCAGGTGCTCTCTCATATTTACCTTTTCTAGTTTTTCTTGTGACTAAGACAAATTCTATCTAGTTTGTACTGAGTCTTCATTTATTCACTCATATTTTTTCACCTTCATTGCATCCAGACGATGACTCAGGACTTCTACATGCTCTTTGGTATCAATTCTAAAAGAGAGAATGGTCTGGATATCATCAAGATACAATGGTACACATCCCAAGACTCTGGTTTGTTTGTTTGTTTGTTTAATCTGCATGCCACCTTTTTCCCAATGTCAGATGCAAGGCAGCTCCCAAAGAGAATCAATTAAAAGAACTTAAAAATAAAACTTTAAAAACAGTTCAAAATCACTGTATCAACAATATAAAATCATTTAAACATATGCAAAAGTTAAACATAAATAAAAAAAAAATTCCAGTAGGAAGCCTCCCTGCTTAACATTAAAAACCTATTTAAACTAAAAGATTTTGGGCCGCTAGTGAAAAAAGACTCAGGAGGGGGCGAGCCTGCCCTCCATTGGAAAGGAATTCCAGATGATGAGAGCTGCCACTGAAAAGGTACTCTTGCTTGTCCTCACCAAATGAGCCTCTGATGGTAGTGGGAATGAGAGAAGATCTACAGGTCATCCCCTGCAGATCTTAAAACTCTGCCAGGTTTGTATGGGGAGATAACAGTCTTTCAGATACTGTGGAACTAAGCCATACATAGTTTTATAGGTCATAACCAGCACTTTGAATTGTACCTGAAAATGAACCAATAGCTAGTGATGCTGTTTTCACAAGGGAGTTATGCCTTCCCTGTAACTGGCTATAGTTAGCATTCTGGCCTTGGAGGACCTCTCCTTAGGGATATAAACATTTGCCTATTTCGTCTTCACAAGTGAGGAGGAATAATTTTCACAGTTTTCTCCCCACTGTATTTTTCCCCCACTCCCCAAATATTTCTGTTCAGTTTTCATTTGTTATTCACATGTCACAAAGTGTTTCAGGTAATTATTTTGCACAGAAATACATGGGGGGGTGGTTTGTGTGATAATCATGGTATTCTTTGTTTTTTTGTTTGTTTTTTGGTAAATATACTCTTTCCATATGACCACATGTAGTTGTTTTTTTTTGAAGGGGGGAAGATTGCATGGGGAGTTGCGCAAAACCCAGTAATCTTGTGGGGGACCCCCATATGGCTTTTTCTTTTTGCAAGATTACTGTTTATTAAGCAAGATTTTTTTTGTACAATATAACTGTTTGCTGTGCAAAAAACAGCAGTCTTGTAGGAAAAAAGTCAATGTAGCTAGGTTTTTTATTCAAAATCCAGCAATCTTGCACCAAAAGAAAAAAAATAGTCACATGGATTTGTTACCCTGTTTACTGGGGGTCCCGGGAGGGACGCCTAAATAACCAAACATCAACACACTTTGGGGGAAATTAGCTTAGAGCACTGCTGGCAAAACAAGATCTTGTAACCCAATGTCAAGAAGCAAACCATGGTGAAAATAAATGAATGATCTTTATTAAATACAGGCACACAATGTAAGCAACACACGCACACAGATAACATAAGGAAAATAAAGGTTTGAGTGGGATAGTGGGATTTTTGAGAGGGATAGTTGATTCGGGTGATACAGAACCTGTTCCTGAAGCCTGGAAAGAAGATACAGAGCGATGCTGGGGTGTGATGTAGCTCAGCACATGGGGCTGAGGAGAAGCTCGCCAGGCAAAATAGCAGCAAGGCGGTCTGGAACTTGGGAGCAATCCGAGGAAGGTCTCAGAATCAGGGGTTTTTATAGGGAGAAATGTGACTGCAGGCTATGCCATACTTGGGAAGAACAATGAGATTTAGGAGCGGGACAAAGCTTTGGAAAGGTCAGAATTTAGCATGATTGAGTTAAGTCTGAATTGACAAAGAGTTAGCCAGTATGCAAATGCTCAGTACTTGGCAGTTTGAGTATTCAGCTTGCCAGGTTGCCTGCTCGGGGCAGGGAGTCCTTTGTAAACAGTGTGCATACATAATGAGGGTGTTTGCAGAGAGGTCTCCTAAAGCAAGGATCTGGCCATTTCTGGCCTGCCTGGGTGGAGAATGGAATGTCCAGCAATTAGTGGCCGCACGAGCCTGTGCTTGTTCGGGGGTCTCACAAACACATGGAGAGGGGTGGTATTTATTATTTATTTATTTATTTATTTATTTGTATCTCCGCCTCTCCATATGGATCGAGGCAGCGAACAACTTACAAATAGCATGTATTTCGAAACATTTCTATACATGCCCTCAACAAGCTGGATAGTAGAAGAGAGCCGAATTATGATATCAAAGTAGTAGAAGAGAGCCGAATTATGATATCAAAATATCAAAATTATGATATCAAAATGATATCTTGGGGTATCTCCAAGTAGATCTAGTGACTTCAGTAACAGATTTTTTTTGGTGCAAGATGGTTGGGTTTTGTGACATTTTTTTGTTTTTTCATGACTTTTTGGAAACAATGTTTCTGCACAATTTTTTTTTGCACAAAAACCCAGCCTGCATTTGTGCACAGAATAATTTCCCCGAACACTTCAGGATATGTGAGTGAAAACTGCAAAATTGTCACGACTTTATCCTACCTGATTAGGTTTCCTGACTATAAGGAAAGCTATTTTTCAACAAGAAATCAAATAACAGCCAGTATTGTTTCTATCTGTATCTCTCCCAGTAGCTTCATGTAGAGTTTGAAACGTCTAAGGGATTGTACTGAACCCTTTGAAACAGAAGATTTTTGGGCCACCTCACATTACACTGAGCTGCATAGAAGCCACATGATGTCCACGTGGCTTTGTTATGCTGGTGAATACTATGAACATGTCAATGTGGTCATTTTCAACAAACCTACCTGTTCTGCCCTTGCCCTTTTGATAGGTTAATTGGAGAGAACATACTGAATGAGCTTTCTCACATTGTAGTGATACATTATCCCCCAGTCTCTCTCATTCAACAGATTGGGGTATTCCTACTCAGGATGGCAGTGTATTACCTCCAAGATTAGAGGCACCATGCTGAACTAGATAGTCCTGGGCTAGATAGGTCTGACCCAGCCAGACTGTTTTTTATCCTTGTGTATTTAGTGTTTAACTAGTTGTATCTTTCTCTAGAAGAGGGTGGAAACAATGTGTCTTACAAATGTTTTGACTTACCATTCCCATTGGCTCTGACCCAGCATCTAGTAAGGGATTGCGGGAGTTGAAGTCCAAAACATGTAGAGGGCCAAACATGCTTTAGAAGAATTTTTTTGGTAGTAACATAAAACATAGTAAGTGTTGCTTGCATTTCTTGTATGCACGCTTGTGTTCTGGGAAGCCCATACTACTTGCGGGGGGAAGGGTTAAGGGAGGGAGCAGATTGTTGCAAATTCCTTCCAGCTTGAGGCACAAAGAGGCCGGCCACCCAACTCAGAGGAGAAGCAAAAAGCTCCTCAAGCCAAGTGGAGTATGTGACAATCTGTTCCCCTGCACCTGCCCCCCAAGCAGCATGGGCTCCAAGAGATCTGGATGGTTCTTCAGGGATCTCCTGAAACTCCTTTTCAGCAAGTTCAGCTCCTGTGGAGTAGCATTGACTTGTGGATAAGTCTGTCCAGTTTTTTTTTTTAATTTTGTATTAAAATCTGTCAATATTTACATGTACCATAACAATCATACTATTTGTTTTTCCAATCAATATAAAACAAAACTTTGTATATCTAGCGTATTAAGTAAAGTTTATCAATAATTCTTACATTCAACAATTAATTTTTCATTTCATCATTAATTATAAAGCACCCTTAACAAAAGTAACAAACTAACCTTAGACCTATCAGAAGTTCTGGTTCTTTAGTATACCCTAATCGATTTTCTAAATATACAAATTCTATTTCCTTACATCCACCTGTTTGGTTGATTTTCCAGATTCTTACTGTTTCCTCTAAAACTTCACATTCTCTGATGGCTTGCCTGCTTACTTTTTTTCCCTACTTCCTCCTCTTTTCCATATCTTTGCTTTGCACTTTAACCCATTCATTCCCGTCTTTTATACATCATTCTTTGATTTACACTGCTCATTTTTGTTTTATGTAGTTTTTAATTGGTGCCATTTCATCATGATTTCTTCCCTGTGTCTCACCCCTAAGTGCTATGGTTAAATCATCCAGTGTTATCATTTCTATTAATTTAAGTACCCACTCCTCTATCTCTGGAGAGGACTTATTTTTCCAATATTTGGCGTAGATTATCCTTGCCGATGATACCATATATAATATTACTCTCCAATATTTCATGAATCCCTTATCTATATCATGCAACATGTTTAACAGAAAAATCTCTGGAGACAATGGGATATTTATCTGCAATATTTCAGTAATTTTCTGGTGAATATTTTTCCAATTTTTTTTGCATTGGGGCAGGACCACCACATATGGAAGAATGTACCATCTTCTTCCTGACATTTCCAACATTTATTTGGGGTCTTATATATTTTACTTAACTTTTCCAGATCTAGATACCACCTATATGATGTCTTAAGAAGCTTTTCTTTCAAATTCTGCGCAAGTGTGAATTTCTGTGTGTTCTTCCAACTCTTTTCCCAATCTTCTAATTTAATTTCATGTCCTATGTTTCGAGCCCATAAGATCATAGATTCTTTAATCGTTTCTGGTTCCATTTCTCTTTTTAATAGAATTTTATATAATCGTGCAGTTAGATGATCCATCTTCTCAAAGATTGCTTTCTCAAATTTGTTTGGTTGATTATGAATTTCAAAGTCTTTGAGTTTCAAATCCATTTTGAATCTCTCTTTAAGTTGACACTGGTGGCCTTCCTTCTCTAGTTCTTCCCTTGTTTTTATTCTTAAATTTGTTTTTCTTCTTTAACTATAATGTCTTTCAGGTCTCTCCATCTTCCAAATAGGGCTTCATGCGGTGAAATCCATAATGGAATTCTATTATACATCTTATTTTTAAAATTCTTCCACATTTCCAATAAAGCATGTCTTAGGTAATGGTTAAGGAACTCTTATCTACTTTGGCTTTATTATACCATAGGTACCCATGCCATCCAAATCTCAGCTCTGTCCCTCCAATTTCAATATTCTGTAATTTCAATTTTGTAAGTCAGCCCAGGTTTTTAAGCTTGATGTTTTAACAAATTTTTTTTTATTCATAGTCGAGCATATACAGGAAGTCTCAAATGGATTGAATCAACTATCTGAGGATGAGGGACAAGAAGGCCTAATGGGGAGGTGGAATACTTTTTTAAAAAAATTGTATAGCCCACCCTCCTTCTCCCTTACAGGTGCTTCAGTCCCATGTTCAGCAACCAAACTTTAACATAGGTATCTGTTGGCCTAGATTACAATCTTAGCTTTAAAAATTCCTCACTAATAAGAGGATCCAATGAGTTTTTAACCAGAGAGGGGAGAATATTCTTGTAGGAAATATTCTTCAGGAAGCTAGAACTAGAGCCATGTTTCTCAGTAGCCCAGAGCATGAATAAGGCAGGCTCCATTTATACTCAGAGCCTAGAAAAGTTGATTTTGGGGCTACGTTCTCCAAAATTCTACAGTCAAGATGTCCTGTAGATAACCTGGTTGGGCAATTTGGGATGATGTAATTTAAAAAGTAACTTTTACAGACTCAGCTTATGTGATGGAACACTGGAGGGCATTTCATGTTGAACCAATGGATAAAGAAAAAGATAAAGTGAAAATTGAAGGTATTGAAAGATCATTTTTAGAAGAGAAGGGAGCCAAGAGGATGCTGCCCCAGTCTGTTGTTGTGCGTGAGTCCTTTTGTCTCCTTTACCCTGGCATCCTAGTAGTTTGATAAAGTGAAGTAGATGTGTGTCTAATTATTCTGTCTGCGCTGCTGCCATTGTATTAAAAGAATTCTAAGTACACTATAATTCAATAGTCACACTGGCACATGTAGAAACTGATGAGCTACTTGTACAATCAGGAATGCTGAGTGGGCTACTTACTATGGGGGCAGAGATAGGCATACCTTCTTCTCAAGTCTTGGATGTCCTGCAAAATAACGGAAGAGTGATAGGAGGCAATCAATCAGTCAAGTCAATCAATAGAATAATGTATATATTACATTTTTAATCCCATCCTTCTATAGTGAACATGTATGCCATTTTATCCTATGAGTTGGTGACCTTTATATCTGAGTGGAAGCTTCAACCTGGATCTAGTAATTAAACAATTACACTTAACTATTAAATCTTTACTTTTAAACTACAGTTAATACTGGTTGCTAATTATCATTATAATCTTATCTATAAAGCCAGAGAAAAAATAATTAATTAATAAGAAAGCAATTATAATCGGTTATAGTCACTTACTGACTTATTCTACGTAATATCTTAGATTCAACTAATTTTAAAACAATTATAACAACCTGAAAAGCTAATATAAACTTAAATCTAATTAATGTAAATTTACTTATACTTAATTAGTAAACATAATAATCATACTTAACTAACTTTTGTAATTAAACAAGTAATGAGTATACTATAATCCAACAAGTAAGCGTCAATCCTTAGAAATTAATAGTAAATCTACAAAACTAGTAATAAATCTATATATCTTTAAGAGCGATAAACAAATTTCTACTATTGGTTTCAGAATACACTTTTCATGTATCAATAAACAAAGAAAACAGAATTTAAAATTTAACAAGTTAAAAAAGCTATTATCATCAATTCACCCTTGTTCTTCTTTAGGTAAATAATCAAACATTTCCATTCAGAATAAAGTTCACTTTTTGCTCTTCCTTTTAACCTAGGCCTTTTCCACATGGGGTTTTTGAAACGGTGCAGTCTGTCCTCCAAGGAGGAGGTCTGCACCTTGGACCGGACTGGGTTGGGCCTATTTAATGTAGATCCGCACCTCAGTCCGGTCCAGAACGACCCCAAGTGATCCTCCAGCGTGCTTTTGAAAGACCTGATTTTTCTGGTCTTTTAAAAGCACGGAACGTGCCACTGTGAGCCTGCTCTCTTATGCAGATTCGCAGGCTCGCACCAATGTGAGCCTGCGATCTGCCCGGGGGCGGGCTTTAGGCTGGCGAGCTTCAGCGGTTGGTCAAGACCCTCGACCAACCGGAAGCCGCCATTTGGGACGCCAGAACAGTGCATATTGACAAGCACGCACTGCTCCAGAGCACCGTGGACCGGACCGGGGAGCTGAAAGTTCCGGTGAGTAGCGGCGTGGGGCTATTCCCTCGCCCGGTGTGGACAAGGCCCTATATGCAAGATTATCCATTTCGCCTATCCCTGTCAAACAATTCAACCATTCTTCCATTGATGGTGTTTCTGTTTTTTTCTAATATTTTGCATATACTAGTCTTCTTGCTAATAACATCTGTTATGTATGTTTTAAAAGTCAGAATTTACCAAAAGTGCACTCCTCTCTATGTTTACTCTAAGCTTACTATATTTACTGCCATGTTCAGTCTTAGTAAATGCATTTGCTGAACCAAAGTCTGTTGTCAGTAATGGACTGGATGAGTGCAAACAAATTGATGCTTAATCTAGACAAGACAGAGGTACTCCTGGTCAGTTGAAAGGCAGATCAGAGAATAGGGACTTCACCTGTGTTAGATGGGGTTACACTCTCCCTGAAATCTCAGGCTCACAGCCTTGGTGTTTTCCTGGACTCAACTCTGAGCCTGGACGCCCAGGTTTCAGCAGTGGCCAGGAATGCCTATGCACAGTTAAAATATGTGCACCACCTGCGCTCATTCCTCGAGATGTCAGATCTTATTATACTAATGCACTCTGTGTGGGGCTGCCTTTCGAAACTATTCAGAAACTTTAGTGGGTTCAAAACGCAGCAGCCAGAATGCTGACTGGGGACAGTTGCAGGGAACACATGACTCCCTTGTTAAAACAGCTTCACTGGCTACCTGTTTGTTTCCAGGTACAGTTCAAAGTTCTGGTCATGACCTATAAAGCCCTATACGACTTAGGTGAGGACTATTTGAAAACCATATCTCCCCATACGAACCTGCTGGAGCCCTAAGATCTGCAGGGGAAGGCTTTCTCTCCATCCTGCAACCATCCCAGGCTCACCTGGTGAGGACATGGGAAAGAGCCTTCTCAAGTGGCTGCTCTCACCTTCTTCTGCAGGAGGCTGGGCTGGCCCCCTCCCTGCTTTCCTTTTGTAGATGGGTAAAGACATTTCTTTTTAAGCAGGCCTTTAGTGGGTGAGATGGAGTCCTTTTACTTATTTAGTAGCTGTTTTTACAATTTATTGTAAGTTTTATAATTTTATTTGTTCTTTAATGTTTTAATTGTTAAGATGCTTTTAATGGTTTTTTAACCTTTTGGAAGTCATGTTGGGTCCCCCTTTGGGAGAAAAGGCAGCATATAAATTCAATAAACAAATAATAAATAAAATAAATTTTGTTTTACCACTCAGACTCATAGCTCAAAAGATTTGGAGGGCATTAGGTTTTTAAGGGGAAGTATTTTAATTGTATCTGAATTATTTTATATGCCCTTTAACTTAAAACAATTCAAAATATTATTCATAGCAATTTTGTAAAAAATTTTGAAGGGTGGATGGAGGAACATGTAGTCTGCCAAATGTTGCTTTCCAACTCCTGTCAGCCCTCCCCAGCATGGTAAGGGATAATGGCACCTGCAGTCCAGAAACATCTGGATGGACATATGTTCCCTTCCTTGTACATTTAAGATGGTTTTTGCATAGGCAGGCAGAGTTCAGTTGCAACCCAGATTTTAAATGTACAGATGTACAGATTTTCTAAATTATACTATAAACTCCTATACTTTGAAGTCAGACACAAATAATCCATCCATGGATTTTCAAAGGTTGTTGTTACTGACTTTTGAATAAATGGCGTTTCTGTACCTCACCTCCTTTTTTATTATTATTAATTTCCACATTGTCCCATTCCATTAAAAGCCCATCTTTCATGGGTGTTAAGTTGTTTTCAGCAACTATACCATAAGCAGATCTCTTAAATTTTATGAGGTATCTATTCCTTGGATAGGAACCTTTTTTTCCTCTTTATAATGAAATCTTACCCCAAGGTACACAGAATGTTCCCCTGTTTGTGTTTGCTGGTTCCCAGTTAGAAGAGTCTGTGGTCTGGGAATTTAAGATATTGGGGCAGAAGGGACAAGTGAAGATCGTAGTGATCTGCAGTTGCTGAGTAACTGTGCCTCAATTGTAGGCCATTGGGCATCTCCAAGCAAAAGGTAGCTATGCACCTTACAGTCATTCTGGGAAAGATTTTCTGTGATGAAAATTCCCTCATTGTGATCTTGTATCAAAAGCATGCTTGAAAAACTTAAAGGAATGTCCTCTTCCTAAACTTGCTTGAGCAACTCATTTTGCAGCACAGCTCTTATCATAATTTGCTAATGATAATGATGATAATTACTCTCAGAAATATATACATTTATTTAATCTCCATCTTACTTTTTGTCCAGAAGGATCCCTAAGGCTGGGAATGGCTGGCTTCCATTCTGCTATGACACACAGTATTGATCTCAGTTGGCCACATCCCTAAATCCTCATTAGACAGTTTCCTTTGTTTATTATTCTGCATTTATTTACATACTTCCTCTTTGGAATGTTTCAGCTGAACCCCCAGAGTCTTTCTAGCCATTTGCTGAACAGTGTTTGAGGATGATGCATCTTTCATCTCCCTCTAACAAGCTCCACAATTATTTCCTCGTCTGTTGCTTTTTGTCTTCATCTACTCTTAAGCCCCAGAGTTCAGGACACCAACATTGTGTACTATTTTGCATGTAATTTATGTCATGTTCCTGGATCTCATATCATAAGTGTTCATTCTCTGGAGACAAAAGCCACACACAGAAAGGACTTTTGCCTCATATGAAGTAGATGTTATTGCACTAATTTAAACTGATTCACTGCAATGGGCAGCAGTTTGTCAAAACAAAATCTCATTAAAATCTGTCTGCACTTTGCCCTCCATCTCCTTTGTATAATAAGATAGTGGAGCTTTCTGTGACCGAGCAGTAACCTGTGGTAACCTGCGGTGTGTGTGTACACCCAAAAGCCTTGAATGAAACTGTTGTTGGCATTCTTCAATGTTGGCATTGCTGTGCTAATAATAGTTGAAAGTTTCTGCTTTATCAGCAACAATGACTAGCAACTAATCAGCTGTTTTTGAGCTGGGAAGCCTAGAATATCTGCTTTGCTGCAGAAGTGGGTAAATTTCATACTGATAGACACTGCTGCATTTATTCTGATACTACTGTTGACTAAAGAGGCCATAGCTGCTGGGTTTTTCTAATTACGTTTTAGCATTTCATCCTTTTTCCCACACATGCCCCAAAGTCAGTGAAGCAAAAACATTAATGACTGGGCCCTTAAATGTATAGTGACTTCAGCACTGGCAGCTTGAGAGTGTGAACATAAGTTGGATGCTGCTGTGTGGTCTGCCCTGCATTTGCAAATTAGTAATTGACAATAAACACACAATTGTGCATGCATTTGCCTTAATGGGATCATCAAGGATGTTGCAGAATGTACAAAGAATGTACAGAAGCCTTATCTATGTGTGTTTTCAGCATTTCTTGTTTAATGACTGTAAGCATGTGCTGTGATGCGGAATTGATCTAAGGTTGAAAAGCTACCTTTGTTTTGAGTGTGTCTTATTTATGGTTCCCTGGAAACAGGAATCAGGTTTCTTTTTAAGGGACAATGCTGAAGATAGTACTCAAAAAGGGAAGTCTTGCTCATGATGTGTCTAATCGTCTCACTTTCAATTCTGGTAAACAAATTTGACAGGTTTTTGTATTGTTTCAAAACCCTGCAAACCTGTTTGACCACAGTGGGATAAAGAAATATATTTGCAAACCACAGGAAACAAAACTTGGTTTATGTTGTTTGAAAATTCTTGAGAATATAGTCTGTGTCCAGCTAAGAGAATCTTAAACTCAAAATAATTTAAAATGTGCACTCAGATCCCGTGATCTGAAGTGCCCTTCAGAAGTATAAGGGGGGGTATAAACGAGATACACATTTCAGTGCCAGTAAATAGTCACTGAAATGGATCAGAGCTATAAGGGCAATCTGAAGAAAATTATACACAATTTTTTTCAGTAGGAGAGAGGTCAAGTACCTACTTGTATATACATCACATGATTGCACACATGCATAATGAGTTAAACCACTGTGTGAGCAACCATGGAAAGCCATTGAGTCTCAGGCAGTATTAACTGATATGTAAGCCCTATCTGGTCTCATGCCTTATTCACGCACACATTATATCTCAACCCTGTGATTATTAAGTGCTGCATTTTAATATGTGAATCACATTTTAGTAGTCCTAATGCTTTCTGGAACCATAGAATGCATTCTATAAATATATTCACATATTTGCACCAATTGCCATTGTAATAAAAATGTCTGAAAGGCAAGTTAAAAATCATATCTGGTATCAAACTTGATATTTAGAGTTAGGATGGCATCCTGCACGTTTTCATGTAAGGTGCAGTCCAATCGACAAACTTAGCTCATGGGGGAAAATTGCTGGTTTTGGTACAATCTGCATTGCATTTTGTGTGGACCCAATTTTAGGCAGTCAAATTTTTTAATCCTAAGTTAAATCATGATCAGTGATCTGAAGTTGCCCAGTACATTTCCTAGCTTACAATAAATTATTGTAACATGGCCGTGTGTATACATGTGAACTGTAAATTAAAGGGGTGATTTAATTAGCAAATGATTTCACAAGACAAAACATTTGGATGACAAAGTTCTTTTAGAATCATAGAATTGGGAGGGGCTTCGTGGACCATTAAGTCCAACCTGCAGCTCAGTGCAGGATCTCCAGCTAAAGCATCCCTACCAGGTAGCTGTCCAGACTCTTTTTAAGAATCCCCCCCCCAGCATTAGTGTATGAACATAGATTAATTTTGAGGGGAAGTAACATTGAGAAATGATTGGTGGTGTGATGGAAAAAGACAATTATGAAAATTATATTATAATGAATGGTTCCTTACTGTTTTCTAGGCTTTCAAAACAAAGGATGGCTATATTGTGGTGGGAGCTGGAAATGATCAACAATTTGCCACTGTTTGCAAGGTAATGGCAATTAATAAATAATTCACAGGATAGAAGATCAGGATATTGTATGAATATCTATGAGATGGCCCACTATGCTGAGGAACATATTTTCGTTAAGATGATGCTGATTCTTATGTGATAGAAGGTTAGTTGCTGCTAGTTCTTATGAAACACCCAGAATCACACATCACATGTTATCTGGGTTTATACTAATTTGTCTTAAAGAAAAACAATATAAAAATCATTTGCAACCATATTCAAAATTCTTTTAGGACAGTGTTAGTTGTGAGTTTCTTATAGATTTGCTCTTTGTATATAAACACATATTTGGGAGTAAAGGGGCCTAACTACCTTAAAGGCATCAGATCCTACCCAATCTTGAAGGCTAAGCAGAGTCAGCCTGGTTAGTACTTGGGCAGGAGACTTGCTAGCAAATACCAGGTATTGTATAGTAAGCTATATTTCAGAGAAACAAACTGGGAAAAACCACTTCTGAGTATTCCTTGCCTAAGAAAACCCTATGAAATTCATGGGGTTACTATAAGTTGACAGGCAACCAGAAAGTACACACACCTATGCACTTTTGAGAACAACAAGCTGCAGTTCCTACTTCTGATATGTTAACTAAGTACTGGCATGCAACTTGCTCATGGTAGGATGTGACTTCTCCAGAATGATGGCTTATTGTTTCATGCAAATACATCCAGCTTGTTCCAAAGAGTTTTGTAATAAATTGCAAGCCAGTTCACAAACTTAATATGTTTGAGTTTGCACCAGAATAAGAGTTTAAGAATATTAAATAAATAGCAAGGAGCTGCTTCTGATATGCTATTATTGATATATGTATAATTCTTTCCATTTCCATTAGATTTTAAAAATGGAATGGAAAATCAGTATATAAATATTTAAATGAATATTATAAATTATAGTTATGTTTATGGAATGTGAATGTGAGTGTTAGAGATATGTGCAAAGGGAAGTAGAAACTTGATTGTGGTGGCTAACTGGAAGGACCCTGTCCACTAGTAGGCCGCAAAAGATGAAAACAAGTCTGATTATGACCTCCTTTTCCAACATCCCAATTATTGGGTATTGTAGAGCTCCTTACATGGACTTTCTATATGAAGAGTTGCTATGCACCACTAACTTTACGATTCATGGTGATTATCTTCCCTGAATATGAAGTTATATTTCTAGTTACACTTACCTATGCCTGAAAGGAGAGTGGTACTGCCTTGGACTAGTGCTGACTGCATCCCAGACTATCCATTAGAGTCATGAAATAGATATGTGAGAAAGGGCCAGGTGCAGACAGAAATCCCAAAGGAACTGTCCTATCCTAAGAAGCTTTTAAAGGAAGGACTATGGAGTTGTCTTTACTGCTAAGGATACTGTGTCATGATCACTTAACTATGAGCCCTGACATAACTTACAAAAAATAGATAAAAATTAAAGAAAGTTTGTGCATGTGTCTTTCCCTGCACAGAGGCAGTGGAAGAGGTTGGGTCCTCCAGGGAAGGAGTGAGTACATATTATGGGTTTTATTTATTAGGATATTTAGAGTATGGCTGATCTTCTCTACTGATCAGTTCTCACAAATTTCTGTGATTAGTAGGTTAGTGAATGCTTTTTTGTTTCATTTTATTTAGATCTTGGGTTTGTCTGAAATCAGCCATGATCCTAAGTACCAAAACAACCAGCAGCGAGTGCTAAATAGGAAAGAACTTACTGACATTTTATCAGACAGGTATACTTCCCAAATTTTATTTTACAATATTATTTTTTGTAAATGTGTTTGGAAAACTTTGCCATTCTTCACTGCATATGTGTGTAATTTTTTTCATGTACAGATTATGTAGACTTTTAAAATGTACCATGAATTGTATTGTGCTACATCTTTTAATAAAAACAAGATTTCAAGTATTCCCCCAAAAGATTTTACTGAAGTAATCTTGTCTTGAAATCTTAAAATATACTTTTAAAAACTTATTAAAACCTTTACTTATGGCCTGTGTTACTTTTTCAATTTTTACCTGAAATTTCTTTCATTGTCTACATTAATCTATAATGTAGTAAAAAGCCCTTCTATATCATATGTGTTTTGATAATTTGGAATCTGCTGAGAATTGTGTTGTAATACTCAGAAGATAAAAAAAAATAAAAATCAAGTGGTAGCTGTGTTCTGGGAGGAATTAACCTAACAGTGAACTCCTCAGACATTACTTATAGTTACTTTCAGCACCATACTTTTCTTCCAGAGGTTTCAAAGCATTTTTTCTTAGAGATTATAGTAGTGTATGGCTCAGTCCTTACATTTCTAAACATTTATTTTTGAGCAAGACAAATTTTTAATGACTAGATGTAAATGCTCTGCAGCGGGGTAGCTTGAAATACTCCAAATGTGTCCTGCTCATCCCTATAGATGTTTTCTGTGCCACATCAGAAAAGTACAACTCCAAAATCCATGCATTGTCACCAATGGTGGAACTTTTTGTTTAGAAAAGTTTCTTATGTTACTAGAACCTTGTGAAAGTTCACAGTGGCCCTTGGTTTGTCTCCTCGGTTAAAGAACTTCTCACCTCTCCCATATGTGTGACCTTTCCAGTTTTATTTAACATATATTCTATGGAAGGTGTTGCAGGCTCATTTATTCCTTTTGCAAAGTCCCAGCTTGGGGTTTATTGGAAGACAATTTTTTTTGTATATGTGTGTGTGTGTGTTATTGTACCCATAGTTGGCTGTTACTTGGTTATCCCTCTCTGGTTCATTTCTTCAGCTTGTTTCCCAAATATATTATGTTATGTTTGCAGAGCTTCCCTTCCCTGAAATCCTTGGGGAACTACTGATGCTGCCTTTACAGACCCATTCTATACATCATATGCTAATGGAAGAGCACAATTTATTAAGTGTCATGTTAGTTTGAATGAATCTGGCACCCAATAAAGAAAGACCAATTGTAATATGAATCTTGGTCCAAGATCTTGGAGTCATATGTTTCCATTCCCATGCTTTGTAATTTGGCTTGTATTTGCTAATAGACATCATTTGTAGAGTGATCATATTTTATACAGCAAATTTTGAAGGACAGGTTATATAAGGCTTGTTACTATTTTTTGGTAGTAGAAAAAAATATTCCCTGGAGTCTTTGCAACAGAAACTTTGTGGAGAACAAATCATCTGTCAGAAGAAGAAAGCAGTTGAGTTGATTAATATAAAATATCCTTTACTGGGTATTTAACTGGCAGGGTTTCTTGTGGAAAATACAGTATGTCAGAGTGCCAAGACTGGCATCTGATTCTTACAATATCTGAAAGGCCAAGCTAAATAAGGCCATCATTTCTATAGCAGGATTTGACATGGTAACACTTATCTGCCATTATTTTGTCATTTGCATTGACCCCCCCACTCCCATTATACTTTCATACATCGAGGAAGTTGTTACCTGCCTTGTAACTGAACACACATTTCATCATATGGCCACTCAGGAAGGCCCGAATACAGCAGCAACGACTGATGCATCAATGGAATTTATATCCTGCCTTTCCACTGGTGTGCTGAGTGCCCCAAATCCACATTGCACAAAACAATCAGGCAACACCAATATAAAATGATTTATAATAAAGATAAGGACTTTATGGTGACAGCAGTTGTGATAAGCCCTTTTCTGATCACATTGTCCAGTGGTCACAGCAAGCAGCCCTAGAGCATTTATTATAAGCTGTGCCAGCAGCAGACAAAAGTGTCTTTGAACAAATCCTATACAGAGCTGGAGGCTTCGGTCCTTTCCACCAATACATCCAAAGTGCTTTTCTCTTTCCTACGCCGCCGCCGCCGCCGCCGCCTCCTCCTCCTCCTCCTCCTCCTCCTCCTCCTCCTCCTCCTCTCTTCTTCTTCTTCTTCTTCTTCTTCTTCTTCTTCTTCTTCTTCTTCTTCTTCTTCTTGGCGTATTGCTAAGGTTTGACACATTAAGTTCTACATTTTTAAAAAAATTGTTTTTAGTATCGTGTTCACACTTTGGACATTCCCTTTGGATATATAGTAATATTTCAGCAGAAATCTATCCATATTGTTATCCTTTAAAGTGCATCCAAGCAATTACTATGCAGCCTGGAAAAAAATAGTTGTGCAAAAGAGCTTTGACAAGGGTTTTCAGCATCTTCAGTACTGTATGTGTCTGCATGTAGTACACCAGTTAATTGTTTTATTGCACAATAACAAATACAAACACGCATTTCTAGAGCTTTCCTCTGTCTCTGTCCTTGACTGAAACAATTTGGAAGAAACAGTAATAGTCAGATTGGCCTTTGTTTTGAGGTATCAAAAATGCCAGTATAAATGCATGGTTTATGGAAAGGGTGGGAATCATGTAGCTCTCCAGATTTTATTGAATTGCAACTCCCAGTATTCTTCACCATTGGCTGCTGGAGTTGCCATCCAAAAAGATCTGGAGGGTGCATGATTCCCACTCCTGCTTTGCAGTGAAATCTTATAGGTTTACTGAGAAATAATCCCCACTGAGATCAATGGTATTTATATGCCCACGATAGTGTGCGTGGTACTGGAGCCTAAATGTTGATTCTTGTTTGTGTTTGTCCGGAAATGTGTATGTATTGCTCCATTGCTCCTAAGTAATATGACTCAGCATGGAGGAAGTAACATTGTACTAACAAACTACAGGAAATGTGTATCTAATGATGGGAATACGAGAATAAAGTAGGATTCAATAAATGGCTCCAAGGAGGCAACCAAGTAAACCGAGGAATTTTGGTTTGCACAGGATAAGGATAGTGTATCATGTGCAAAACCGGATGATCTGGGGACAGATATTACAATCACACAGTACATAAACATGTAATCAATGTTGTTATCTGACCAACAATTGTGGTTGTTAATTGGGACATGTGTTTCAGATGTAACAGAAGAGAAAAGTTTGCAAGGCTTTGAATTGGATCTTTGTGTTTAAAAATAGAACTTTTTTCATGCATGAGGCTTTTAACCACATCACATCTATCTTTTTGACATAAAAAAACATGAAATAAAAAATGTGAAGCTCATTATTGTAATTAAGAATGGGAGGAAATGTGCTTGCATATATTTGAATCTACTGATAATTTTGGTTTGCATCCCTGCTGGATTGCATCAGAAAATCAGATAGAATTGTGAGCCAGTCTAACCATGATTTTTGCCCAAGGCTTGCTCTCTGGATTTCGGAGGAACATGTGCAGAACATTTTTACTACATTACTGACTGCTTGGGTAAAAGTATAATTCATTGGCTGAAATGAATAGTTCAAACCACATGCTTCTTTATTTCTTAGGTTCTTGGAAGAACAAACCACCAAATGGCTTGAACTCTTTGAAGGCAGTGGTGTTCCATATGGCCCAATCAATAGCATGAAGCAGGTGTTCTCAGATCCACAGGTCAGTCCTCTTGGAAACATTTACAGATACTACTTATTTAGAGATGCTGAAGGTATAGCTCCTTTTCCATATATCCAACTCCTGTTGAAGTTGCCATACAGGTAATTTTGACAATTGGTTATGATAAAACCAGCAGCAGAGTATAGTCCAGAGGTAACTTACATGGGCATTCCTGGTATCATATCTTGGGAAGAGTTGATCCTTTTATTGTGTTCACACGGTTTGTCACTGTCAGGTCTTGAATCACATCCTGCTTTCAGTTTAGCAACCCTACAAAGAGGCTTTGTAAGTCTCTGGAATGGTTTGACCTCTGCAAATCTGAAACTGATAATTCTGCATCCAGGGTGTGTTTTCTGGGTACTTCTGAATAATGATTAGCATTTAACTATGAAACTTTTTGAAACTTTGCAAAAAAGAGTGCTAGAATTCAATATTTTTGACTTATCATTTTGCATAAAATTTCATCAACAAGAATTTTTAGCTATCCTGAAAACTGTCATGTTTTTCTTGATGTATAATGAGTTGAATATGACTTTAGTGCTGAATTATTCTATTTTGACCACAGAATACAGCCTTTTCAAAGATTAAATAAATGTAATGAAACGCTGAAGCCATTCATAAATGAGAAGTGATGCAATGATCTCTTGGCCTTTGCCTGTGTGCTATGCGTATGTTTAGAAGGATAGTAAAGAAATGTGTGATCAACATACAGAAAAGGTTAGTCAGTAGTACATCAAAATGGGAGTGTTAGTAAACAACACACTGTAATTCGTGGAAGGCAGCGACACAGTACTGACATTGCCTGCAATCAGTAGAAAAGCCAGTTTTCTCACTTTGAAACTTTCACAGGGATTTAAGCCTGAGTTTTTGATCATTTCTAGGAAGTTTATTTTACAAGTGTTTTGTTGGTGATGTATATGCACACAATGGTACTAAAAGAGTGATAATACATGTGTTCAAAGGGGTGCAAAATATAAACATTTTAACACTGAAAGATGATATTTAAAGATAATATTGGGAGGAGGAAGGTTGGATTTTTAAAGTGAAATTTCAAGAGTTCTCATGAAAAATGAGTATGTAAAAGATATTAACTTTTTGTACTGGATTCCTTTTGCTTTGGTCCACTTCAACATCTAGGCTTCACATTAACTTCTTGTTTTTATGTTAAGGGCACTTTACTTCCTCCTTCTCATTCCCCATTTTTCACATCAGAAAACTTTAATGCTAAGGTTCTCTGTGACAAAAAACATTCCTAGCAAGTGATAATGTATATTTTAAAGGCTACATCTGCTCACTGTGACAAGGAAACATATGTCTACCAGATTATCCAAATAAAATAACCACATTTCTACAGTTCATTATTTCATTATTATTGTCCCCTTCTTGGCTAAGATACTTCATCAAACTGTCTTTACAAGGTTTTTTGAAAAGAATCTCACAGTAGGAGCAAAAATGATCCCTTTAATTATATTTATATTAAAATGCATAGGTTGCTTTTCAGCCCAAAGACCCCCTCAATTGATTTAAAACATAAAATGCAATTAAAAGTACAATTAGAAAATACAGCAATAAACATAGTTAATGATAAATAGGCAGCTTCAGAAGCAAAGACATACAGTCAGAGCAAGTTAATAACAATTTCTAAAAGTTTAGGGAATCTTCTGAAAAAGTGAATTCTAGAATATGGGTGCTGCAGGTGAGAAAGCGTGTGTAACCACCATCCTCACTTCAGAAGGCAGCATGACATGCAGCAGTAATGAACTTTTGCATCTCTTGCAAGATAGGTTGCAACTAAGAGTACAATCCTAATTGGTAAAGATGGCCAAGGGCCAATGGAGACAACACTAGATCAGCTGAAAGTATGCTGATTCCAGACCCCTCCCATCTTAGGCCATTTCTGCAGTACACTCTTATAGCGCAATTATTCAACATCCAACATCCTATGGAATCCTGGCGTTTGCAGTCTAGGGAGGGGCCATCCGGAATTCCACCCAGAATTCCATAGGATGTTGAAAGTGGAATAATTGTGCTTTAAGAGTGTAGTGTGGAAATGGCCTTAGACATGTTGGAAACTACTTAGGACTGTTCCTTCTTTGGCATAATTTCCTGCTAGCATAGGTGCTGTGGTCCTAGGCAGGGAAAAGTTTGGATCTGGCATAACAGCTCCTCCCTTGCTCTGCCCTTTAACCTCCCCCCTTTTTTTTTACTCTTCTACTGGTTAATCTCAGCTGGCAGGGTGCTGGTGCTGGCATATCCCTCTGCTGGTTGATCTCTGTGATCAGCTGTCAGAAGGAGGTTATGTCAGCATAAACACAGTTCAGCTGGAAGAAAACCACCTGTTCAGCTGGCAGCTGAGGTTTCTGCTCCTTTCTAATATGCTCCCTTAAACTATTCCCCCTTTAGGTTAGGATTGCACTAAAGTTAGTTAACTTTTAGTTCCTTGAAGTAAACTTGTTGCTTTAGGTGTTTGTTAGAGATGCTTAAACAATGAATTCTTCTGACCACAAGAGATATTTGTTTCTTAATAATGATGTGAAGATTATAAATAAGAATTCCACATTTTTGAAGGGTATTAATGAAATTATGAGCTGATTTTTTTAGCCAGAGAATAATTGATTGTATTGCAGATGTTGAATTAATTTGAAGTCTTTGTTTTGCTGTTTGAATTTAGATTAAATGATTTCTTGACCGGAATTCTCCTTTCTGTCTCTGCCTGCCTTTGAATTTTATAAATTAAACTACTTTAAATTATGAAAATAGACTGATCTGGAATATAAGCCAAAATGCACTTTTGCTTTGATGTTGTAATTTTATTTGATGTATCTATACATAATTGATTAGTTTGCACCTTCATTTGGAAGTCCGCTGAATATCGCTTAGCTACTCATTTTTAGTACACATTATCTTCTGTTAGTGAATGCCTGTCAGACTTGAAGAAAGGGGCTACTGGTGGTCCTTCTTGGTTTAAACATTGTTGGCCAGTGGTACTTTGATTTGAGACCCTCGAATACTTCTGATCTGCTCCTGTACTTCTGCCCCCATTACATTGTATCCAGGCTTACTGCTTTTTGCCTGGGCACGCAAGTGCAGATACCCTTTTAAAAATGTTCTGATTGGAATATGTGTGGGATCTAAATATCACACTAAGGTGTGTATTTTTCAGGAGATATATTTCTACCTCAATATTTTAAGAAAATCCAGTACTTTCTGGGTTATATCATCCTGAAGTGTGAAGGTGTCTCATGAGGGGGGACATAATGGTCACACTCCCCTTGTCCATTCCTCCATTCATTCTTATAGTTATTTCTATATCAGCATGCTCTTTCCATGTAGTCTTTTCATACCGAGGAGCCAAACTGCTTTAAAAAATTAAGGGAAAAATTGCTTATGATTGTAATATGAAAGCAGGTAAAGTGAAAGTGAAAACATCAGACTAGGTCTCTGTGTGTATAATTTAGATAATCAAGAAGAACCTAAAGACATGGAGAATTGCATACCAATGTCTATTCAGGGTTGTGATGGAAAGTTGAAAGGGAGGAAGCTAAGCTATTTTTTTTTGATGATGCGCTAGTTTTCCATATACAAGAAGTACCTTCCACAGAGGGAGCATTTCCACATGAAACCCCCAACCTGTATCCTGAAGCAGTACAGTTTTGGAAGTACTATCTTTTTTGCAACATATCAACCAGCTCTGAGCATTTCTGCTGAGTTCTGACATTTTAAGAGGCATTCTTTTTTGAAATGGAGATGCAGTTGTTTGGGGAAAATAGAAAAGAAATAGTCAACATATTTGAGGAGCACAATTTATTTTTTTGGTTAACATATAAACGAGACACTATGTTTGTAGAACATTTTGCAATCAGGAAAATTACAGTAATGCTGGCCATTTGAATGCAGCTTTTTATAGCAGGCAGTTTCCAAGCTTTCATTCATTTTAAAAAATGTCCTTTTAATGAGGCCAAGATTGTGCACTGCATTAAAGGAATTCCCAACAAGTTTTAAACACTCGCTAGATGATCTCAATATGGTCCATGTACTCTTGGGAATTTGTGCATGACATATAGTCAGGAATGCAGGCTTTTTGAAAAATAAATAAACTTTGGGGGTTTTGTTTTAAAACTTTATATAAAATAGACACCATTCTACTTTTTCTAAAAGATGTAACAGAACAAGAATTAAACACATACACAAAAAACAGGTATTGCAGCATCACGATGTTTAGTTTTCAAGCATATGGAATGTAGACAGATGTTTTGATCTTCTTAGAAGTAGGTTCTTCTGCATACCAGTCTATAATCTTGTGTATTTTGGAAGAGATTATGGAAAATAAATTAAGAAAACAACACAAGATAGATTGACAAGGTCTCATTTTGATCCAGACAGTGTGATACAGTTTGAGCAACACGTTCTGAGACGGTCTTTGCCAGCCTACCGCTGTGAGTTACACATTTTTTTAAAAACCATAAAATTGGGGGAGTTTTTTTTCTTTTTTTTGTAACAGTACAGTTAGACATGCCACACAAGTAGAGAATATCAGGTGTAAGACATCACCACACTGCATCACTTCTGAGAAATATTGGGAGGGAAATAGCAGATCTGAACTATCACAGCTGTCCTTCATTCGAGTTCATGCCAAACACCTGCAAGCTCTAAAAGGCTACCAAAACAAAACTCCACCCTGTGGCAGGCAGCCAGCCCTTAATAACACTTCCCTGACTTCACGTTGCCATAAAAATTAATTTTAATTTTTTTTATTTTTTTTAAAAAAACAGGAACCTTCTTCTTCCTCTCCCTGAAGTCCATTTCAGTTCCTTTTAGTCACACTTCCAAAGAGGATAAAAATACTCCAGAAATAAACACACAGCTGAAGTAGTATATTGTTTGAATGCTGAAAATTGTCTTCTTGTTTTCATCTTGTATTATTCCTGGGAAGTTATGGAGTTTGTTGGCTTTGTTACCCTCTATGAATCACCTGTTCTTTGCGAGGGCACATCTGTATGGCAGTTGCCCATACAGATGGGAAACTTGGGATGTAGCCTTGGAAAAAGCAAGAACTTTCTTTCTCTTCCTCAACTTTTGTCACTGCCAATGCCCTATTCCCTCAATGCAAAGACAGACATCACAACTGTACAGAGTTATCAAGTCCCACAGATGTCTTCATTGGGCATGTGGAGGAAACCAAAATAAACTGGTAAAAGTACAGTGTATGGACACTGGATTCATTGCCAGTGAGTGCGGCAGGCATAAGAAGAGCCATGCTAAACTGGACCAAAGGCTTATTTAGTCCAGCTTCTACTATGACCAAACAGATGCCAGTGGGCTCACAAGCAGGGCATGAGTGCAATAGCATCTTGCCTCTGGTATTTCCTAAGTTTCCTAAGAAAGAATATTGAGATGTGCCCCACCTGTGATATTGGAAGCAATATAAAAACACCATGGGATGGTATTGAATAGAGAACCAGTGTGATATGGTGGTTTAAGCATTGTTGGACTAGGACTCTGGTGAACAGAGTTTAAATCCGTCCCAGCCACTTGCCTTGAGCAAGTCATACTGTCTCAGCCTCAGAGGAAGGCAAAGGCAAACCCCTTCTGAACAAATCTTGCCAAGAAAACCCCATGATAGGTTCGCCTTAGGGTTGCTGTATGTCATAAAAGCAAACAACAACAGCAACAATGGCATGGAATAGTGTGAAGAAAGAGATAGAAAATGGACACTAATTTTCCCTTTGCTTATCAATTTATTTTTCATTTATGTCTTGCTTTATATGTGAAGATCTTGGACGGGGGCTGGCAGGGAAGGTGATCAAAACTTTCTTAATTGTTTTGTGCCTTCAAGTCATTTCCAATCTACAGTGACCCTGTCACAGAGTTTTCTGGGGTGGTAAAAGCTACTTTAAAACAATTGTGAAACAATTTTAAAACAGATGAAGCAGACTGAATTAAAGAGAAGAAAAATTTTTCAGCCCAGCAGGCCAGAGGTATTAACCTTGGTCACTAGTTCCACAAACGTGGGTGAACAGACAAGTTTTAAATTGGCTCCCAATCTTGCTGGGCAGCCACTGCGAGTGGCAATCAGATCTGTAAAGACAGGGCTTCCTACAGTGGTGGTGGTGGTGGTGGGGCACACAGCAGAGAAGGCACAAGAGAGATTATGCTTTGCATCATTGTGATTAGTAAAAGTTTGTTAACTCTCAGCCAAATCAAGTACAATTATGTTTTTCTCTAAAACTTTGCCAGGAATCTTTGGCATGTAATGTTTCCAAAAGCAGAAAGACACAGGTAGTAATTTCTAGATGAATACATCCAGACTATACACAGCACTTAGGGGAAAATCAGGTCAGAGATAAGGTCTGCATATATTTTTCATATGTACAAAGATGCCAAATGGTATTGCAGAACTTGCAGAAACATTTTGTGAAATTGGATCACGAAATTATATTTAAATTCCAACTTTATTTTTAAATAGTATTTTAAGATGAAAATATCAGTATAATTTTTTCCAATTTTTTAAAAAATATATTCACTGTACATCTCTGTGGGCATTTTCCTGCACAAGTTGAGTTGTCTGGTAATTCATATAAGTGGCAGAGCAATATGGAGGGAGGAAGAGTTTTATTGTATTTCTTTCTTTTCTCCCATATACCACTAGTGGCATATCTTCTGGCCAGTCAAATCAGCAGACTTAATTCTTGTGCAGAGACCCTGCTCATACCAGAGATGCTTGCACTATCAGCTTTCTCAGACTGGAAATTCTTTGAGCAAGCAGGCTTGTAGTTCTTCATCCATCCCCTCTGGTTTTCTTTGTGTACAAGAGATCCCGCTGCTCATTTCTAGGTTAAGGGAATATATTTGGGGATCACTGGTAATCTGTCTGGTAAAATGTTGTTACAGGCTGCCTTAAATTGCCATCCTGAAAGAAAGGTGGGATGTTAAATGAGACAAATGGTTCAGGCTGGATAGAAATGACCCAGACACTACACCAACTTAATAAACCTCTCTCCCTCTTCAGCCAGGCCCATTTCTAGTGCATTCTTGTAGGCCTTCATGTTTTGTTGCAGAGTTCTTGCAGTTTGGCTTATCTTACACATGCTAGATGTGCTTGGAAATTGAATAGAGTTAGTTTTTCTTTGTCAAAATTCATTTCTGGACAAGTCTATAGAGTTGTTGCTGAAGGCAGAATTTCAAATATACTCTGGCCTACTGCCCAAATAGCATCTGTGACTATCTGCACACTCTGCTTTATATGTGTATTTTCTTCAAATCTGTGAACATGAAGTTCGTACTACTGAGAATTTCATTGTATTTCCATTACTCCAGTTGATGAGATCATTCAATATATCTCATGTAATTTTGTTATTCCTCTTTGTATTAATCACTTTTCCTAGCTTAGGGTCATCTACAGATCTTATCAACATTCTCCGGTTTCCCATGCCAGGTCATTAATAAAAACACAGACTAAAATAGTCTCTAAGATTAATCTCTTAGGGACTGATTGGCTGTTTGTCTCTATTTGGAACATTTTATTCTTGTCTGAACCATTTTTCCTGACAGATGATTGACTTTTTGGTCCTGTTCTCCACTTCTTGGCTTCTGATGTTGATAAAAACATCAATAAGTCTATCAGTCACAAAGCTGGCTGTGTAGTGAATGGCAAAAGAATAAGATAGTGACTTACAAAATGTCAACAGTTGCATCAGCTGCTGCAATATATGGAGACTGACTTGTTCAGCTGAATGTTGTTTGCTGACCTGATAGAGCAGTTGTTAGAAATTTTTTGGTTTATTTTTTCATTTGGATAATTTTTTTATATTCATTTCTATTCCCTTATGTTTTTTATCTGAGCAACAGGAGTTTATTCCTTTTTTTGAATGACTGGTATGTGCACCTGCATTTTATAGGTAACTCTTCTGCATTATTTTGCTATGGTCTGTGTCCAGAGGATTAAATAATATGGATTGAGTGAGTGGCCCTATCTCTTCTATCCACATATTATGGTTGTCCCATAAGTCCTCATAAACCACTTTGTCCACTCATGGAATTATACAAGCAGACCTTTCATGATTCAGCTTGTTTATTCTGAGGCAAGGAATCTTAAATTTTTCCAAATATAGATTTAGAAAACATGATATAACTTTAATTGTAACTGATTGTCTCCATAAATAACAAAAGATGAGTTAGCAAGGGATGCTAGGGCTTTCCTTGAGGAGATCTGCTTGAATTACAGCATCTCAGAACTATGCGTGAGAAATTCTCTCTTACTCACAGACACACAGATTCCTCCTATCCTATTTCTGATTCCCCTAAAATATACCTTTTTTTTCTTTCCAGTTCTTTTGTTTGTTTGTTTGTTTTTGAAATTTGCATAAAGCTTAGTTTTATTGGTTTTCTTCTCTTCATCCCTCTTCCTTTTGATTTACTGATTTTCTTTCTGTGTATGTGTGTGCCAGGGCTGTCCAGTGCCATAGGAAAGAAACAGAAACTTGTGGTCTGACATTGGAAAAGATTTTACTATCTATTTTGCCAGGTTTACTGCTACAGAGCAATATTCCATTTAATTAACACTGAAATGATACCCATACCCACTCAGATGTAAGCTGCAAAGAGTTTAATGAGACTTCTTGTTATTATTTGCTTTCAAGTTATGGTGACTCCATCATAGTTTTTGCCTGGCAACATTTATTCAGAAGAGGGTTACATTCCTCTAAGGCTGAGAGTGTGTTTTTGCCCAGGGTCATCCTAGGAGTTTTTGTGGCTGAGTGGGGATTTGAATCCCGATTCCCTAGAGTCATAACAGTCCAACACTCAAATCACTACACCCTGCTGGTTCTCCAGTGAGTTCAGTGGGACTTACCTCTAGGCAAATGTGTATAGAAGTGTAGTGTGAGTCTGAAAGTCTGTGTGAAGGCATGCATTTCTTTTTGACAATCCCAGTTTTTCCAACTGTATCTAAAAACATTGTACATTATTCGCCCCTGCAACCCATCCCCATTTTTATCCTAATAGCAGCCCTGTGAAATAGATTATGGTTGATGGGTTATGATTTACTCAAAATAACCGCATAAGTGTTAATGAGAAAGCTGGGATTTGGCCGACTCTATATTGTGAATTGGGCAGAGTGGGTAGGTGTGAAAATATAGTTCATGCGATGACCATGGATCTGACAGAAAGCTGCCATTTTGAGCCAGTTTGATAAAGGCATTTTGATTTTAGAAAATGGTTAATCATGTTCTGCACATACTTGTGTGTACATACAAAGTATTGCATTTATTTATTTGGTCTTTCCTAAACTCAGTGCCTAAAATTCAAGTTTATCTGCTTAAAGTAGCAGCTTGGTAGGATCTTCCCCATTAATAACCTTTTCTTCTCTTATTGCCTGGGCACATCCTTTTGACCATATTCTAATATTGTTTGGCCACACAGTAAAAAGTTTGAGGTTATGCAGTCTGCTTCATGGTTGAGCCAGAATTTAAACCTTCCAGCCTGAATCTAATGCTGTTGTATGCATCCTAGAGTCTGTACCCTTTAAACAGATAAATGCAACTGACAAATAGTACCTTTTTATCATTATTTCCCCTGTCCATTTGTAGTCTGCTCTACATGAGGCCCACAGGCCACCCTTTGGCCACCCTTGGTCTAAAACTACATTCAGTGCTTTAACTTGTGTACTTAAAATCAGCGGGACCTAAATATAGGTAACTCATGAGTGGCAAATTGCTATTTATATTTAAAGATGAAAAAACATATTGCTGTACTGAACAATATGTGTACTTCAGTGGATGTACATATGTTCAGTTTTCTATGTGCGAGTTTTAAGTTACTATATTACTTATTATTGCTAACAGAATAAGCATCTTTGGATTTATTTCATTTTATTTTACAAAGAAGCTAATCCTGGGTTTATTAAAGGCATTCACGGTATCTGTTTTTTTTTTAAAAAACAACAACATTGTTTATAAATTTCCAATGATTAAAAAAATAAAACAAAACTCCACTGTTTGAAGTGTATTTATCATATTTCTCTGAGGAGACACAAAATGCATTTTCTATTACCAAGCCTTCAAATAAAAATGGATATCTGCCAGGAAGCTTTCAAAAGTTTGCATGACAGGTCTGCTTCTCTGGATCAGAATGAAAAACTTCTAAGTGGTCTTTTGGGGGAAAAATGTATTGGCATTTCATCATTTGGCTCTAGAGCTAGAAATTACAGTGCAGCTTTTCAAAGCCATTTAGGTAGGATCTTGTTTTGGAGACGGACATGTCATGCTGTCCAAGCATTTGGTTAGGACTTGATTAAGTTAGTTGTTGTTGCTGGAAATAATATTTGTAATGCAGGACCCATGCAATACACATATCTACTCAGATGTAAACTGCAAACAGTTTAGTGGGATTTCTTGTTATTATGAATAATGATAATGATATGATGATCCTATCCTAGTTTTTAGAACTGTGATTTTGGATATAATAGTTGTAATGCAGGGCTCATTCAGTATGATGTGAAGAATTGGTAGACTTGGATTGTATAGACCTAGATTCAAATGCCAGGTCACTTTTGAAGCTCACAGAGTGACTATGGGTCAGTTATTATCAGGGAGGGAGATCTTGTGCACTTTCCTGAGGTCCGTAGAGAAATGTGGATAGAGATAAAAAAAATAAATAAATCAATAAATTATAGCTCTGGAATTCATTTTAAGTGGAGTAAAGACAATGGCCTAAATCCAGTTGCTGGTCCCTACAAGAGCAAATGCATTGAATCTCTGGGATTTATATAAGTGTTGACTTCCCACTCAGCCACTCATTAAACAAATCTATTTTAGTTGGATCTAGCTCTTGGGCTTAGGCCAATATATTTTTGACACTGGTGCCATTTCTATTAAACAAAGGTAATTTTATTGAAACATTTAGGACCTACAAATGGGTTTTCTTTTCTTTCCTTTTGTTTTTATTTATAAATTCATTTGGATCCCATGTTTGCCCATTTAAAACGACATCCAAAGTGGTTCATGATAGAACAGAACTCATCTTGCCCTAATAAAACACTATTGGAATACAGTAAGAAGACAATATACAAGTGCAGAATAAAATTAACTAAAACAGAATTAGCTAAAGAGAATAAAATAAAATAAAAATATCTTAGAGCAGATTGAAGGCAGCTAAAAAGAAAAATGTCACAGTTTAAAGTGAATGGATCTAAATTTAGTCGGACTTAGACGAGACCCACTGTTAGTAATTACTTAAGTCTGGATCCAGAATGATACCTTTTGGAAGGCAGAGTGAAACAACAGCCCCAAGCAGAAGGTGCAGGATGACAGTAGTGACAGTTCCCCAGCTTCTTCCCAGGCATTCCCCTCGTTTTTAAGGGCAAAGCTGTCATGATCCTCTCAAACTAGCTTGCTGCTCTCAGGTGTGGCAGAGGATACTGTCATGTTATCAGCATTGAAGAAAGAGCTGACCAACAATCATGCAGTTTCTGTGCATGAAATAGGGAGGTAGGCCATCTTGTCCTTGCCTCAGCTAAACATTTCTGATGCTTGGTCTGCATCAGATTGGGGGTTTACCTACCTGGGGCAGGGGGGAGGCAAATAAGCATTCTGTCCTGGCTAAATGAAATTTTCCTTCATTCCCCAAATTTCTGGCATCGCAGAGAGTGAGACATTGGAAGTCATTCATACTTATGTTTGCATTTCCTTGGTAACTTTGCTTGCCCCTTTTGTTTTGATGCTTGACTACGCTTTTTTTTTAATCCAACCCGTTCTTTTTACCCATGTTCTGTATCTAAAATCTCTTCATTTCTATGGATGGAAGGGACTCTCTACTCTTCTTCCCCTTTGGTCAGATTACTTAGCGACCGGGGATAAATTCCACTTACTCAACAGAACCTTCTGCTCCTTTCCTTCCCTTTACCTGTAGAAAATTACTTTGAAAGTTATTCTCAGATTTTGAGGATGCTTGAGGAGGAAAGGGGAGGTTCTTGTGTTATGTCTTTACTGTTGTATCTGTGTTATCACGGTTATGTTATGTCTGGTGAGAGCACTAGATATCCTTTTGATATCAAATAATTTGGCCTTTGCTTGACCTTTCTCTGCCACCCTACTCCATGTGTTTGCAGAGGTACACCGGACAAGCATGTATTAGGCGCGGCCGTTAATGGTTGTAAATTCCAAACCGCATTTAGGCAGGCAACTTAAGCCTCTCTGATGCTTCAGGGAAAAACCCTCTTGCAAACCGGCCTCGCTCAGCGCGAATCTACACAAAGACGCATGGCTGAGTGCTGAGCCATTCCTTTATGTTGGGCCATCAGCATACTGGCCATACTATTGTCATCCAGCGCAAAGCTCATCATGCAAAACCTGACCTTTTCCAACTCCTTTGTCCAGCTCCAAATTCCCTTTGTTCTCACCGAGCATGGCATGGCCTGTAGGTAAAATCCACCCTATAATAGGTCCCCTTTTCCGAGCCCTCCTTGGAACACTCCGGACTGCTATCCCACCTTGCTGTCGGTTTGTCTAGCGAGTCGCTCCCTCAGCGAACTGCGCTGAGCTTTCTTCCCCTCCACCTTCTCTTCTCTCCAGGACTACGAGACCAGGTGTCCTATTACCCATTCCCCAAAGCTGCCTATTTCTATTTCTCAGTTAGCTAGTGTATGTCTTTTGTGTTGTTTGTCTACAATAAAATATTATTTGTTACTTTAGAACTTGCCTAGCCGCTCCCTGACCTGACGCTGTATACATAGGGTGAAAGATCCTAGCTAAAGTTACTCTGCCTCTCATTAGCTTAAGAGAGTGCTCGAGCTTAATTTCCCCATCTTGTGCTTTTATTTGGGTATCTGGGCGCCCTCCCGGGACCCCCAACATACAGGGTGGCTGGTTTTTGACTTTAAAAAGTTCCAAAATGCACTAACACATCTTTGTCCATTCATCTGGTGTGATCTTAAAATACTGTATGGTGGTAATCAATTCCTGGTGTGATTACATCTGGTAGGCAGTCTCATTAAACAGATTTGCTCATACAGGTTGCTAATACGCTTGCATCAATGCAAATCCATCAATGTGCTATAGCAAATCTATGCAGATCTGTATTTCCTTCAGGCAACAAGGCAGGAGAAGCTGTTGTAAATTGGAAGAGAGTTCCCTGCCAGGCTACCTATCATATGCAATTAACATGAGTAAAATTTGGCATCTGAGCTTGTGGCAAAAATGTGGACTAGTAACTTCATGTGGTGTTTTTTTTTTTTTTTTTTAAGGAGGTGCCTCAGTGTTGAAGAAATAACTCCAAAAGTGCTTGTCTTATGGACAAGTACTTGTTTCAGTTGCAGTCCTAGATGATTTTAAGGAACAAGAAAACAAGTCCTGCAGAAAAACCATGAACTTTATAAAACTGTGACCTTTCCACACCAAACTGCTACAGTGTTATTATTCCAGTTTCAACATCCTATGGAATCCTGGGCTTTGCAGTTTAGGGAGGGGCCTCAAAGGCCCCCCTTTGAGGCCCCTTCCTAAACTGCAAATCCCAGGATTACATAGGATGTTGAAACTGGAATTATAGCACTGTAACAATCTGTTGTGGAAATGGCCTATGTAGCAAAGTATTAAGAGATGCCCATTGTCCTTTGGCCGTCTACATGTCAACACCTCTAGTCACATGTTAAGATGTTCTGTCTCCAGCTTCCATAGGCTCCTTGACAGAAGCAGTTAGATTCCCATACTTTGGGGAAAGGAGACAGATGTGTTCATACTTTCTGTATTTACACAAGTTTTTATTAATGGTACATTTGTGGTATCAACTGTGCTTTAAAGTGAAACTTTTTAATCCTGAAAAATAAAAAAAGAAAGTATGATTCATTTTTTTTTAAAAAAAACCTTGATCAGTATTTAAATATACCTTTGAGATGGGAAAATTAGTTTCATGTGTTTAAAAGTGATACAGGAGATGCCCTATGACTTGCAAAAAAAAAGGAAGGGGGAATCTGCCAGGTAGCTTGTGATTTCCTATATGTGATTGTTTCCTGTGTGTTACTTGCAATGCATATGCAAGGGAAAGCCACAGTAAACTACTCTAAGAAGGAAAGTGAAAGCCAATGGTATCCTTAATATCAGCAGCTAGAGAATAATGATGCAGCTGTTATAATTACCAGCTTATTTTTTTTTTAAAAAAAATAGTTTCTTATCACGGCCGATTCATGCATAGAAAAAATACTATGGAAAGGACAAGAACAAGCCTGATATACTTTTGCCTGTTTGTCCACTGACCATCAAAGTGCACAGTCATAGTTAGTGGTAGAAGGTGTGCCTTATATGCAAAGGCTTCAAAATTCACTCTATTCTAGGCTAGAAAATATTCTTGTGTGAAACTCTGGAGAGCTTGTCCAATCAATGTAGAGATCATTGACATAGCTCACTGGTGGGCAAATTACAGAACTCTAGTTATTTTTGGACTGTGGCTCCCAGCATTGTTTGCCGTTATACTATGTAGTGCCGATAGGAGTTGCAGTCCAACAACATCTAGAGGCCACTTGTTCACTTAGAGGGAACAACTGCCTGCCTCAGGATGTGACAGCTTCCTATGTTTCTAAATGACATTTGAAAGCCCCTTTAGGACGAGGGAGGGGAGAGGCTGTATGCATGAAGCCTCTCTCCAAGTGTTGCAACAGGAACTAAATGTTACCATGCCTGAGACAGCATTGAGAACTTGCCCTTGGTGAAAGATCTTGACCGTGGGCCAGAATACTTCATTACTTCCTATGAAGTGTGATACATTCAGTTTCTGTACTCACACTTCTAAAACAATCTGCAACATTGATTGGTTGGTTTTTTTGGGCAGGTGGAATTGGGACAATAGACCCAGAAGAGGAGAAATTGTTTCTGTGTTTTCATCCTGTGAACATAAATTAGATGTTCCCATTTATCAGCCTCACATAACCTGTGAAAGGGCCCTTAGTATTAAAGGCACAAAAGAAGCACATGAAATCAAAATATCACACTCTTCTTTAAAACTGGTGCTGCAGTTGTTTTAAATCCTGCAACAAGAGAAGCAAATTGTCACAAGTTTGAGAAAGGAATAGCTTGAAAATAGACATGCTAGTCAATGGCCATCCTGGCTAAGGGATTCTGAGACCTATAGGGCAGAAAATTGACTTCCAAGCACTGGAAAAAACACAAGAGGATAACCTGGAAAACAATCAATTGCAGTGATTTGACTGTGGTGCTTTCTTAGTTCTTCATAAAAAAGTGAGTAATTGCCTGTATGGAAAGTCCAAAGAAAGGGACCAGTGTAGAAGCAAGCTTGTTCCCACTAGAAAGTAAAGTGGTGAAGCATCACAGACTGAAGTTTGGGGTAACAACAACCATGAAACAGGAAGAAAGAAAATACTTGTTGATGTGTCCTTTTGGTAAAGGGCTTGAGTCCACTTGTTTTACTGTGATGATACATTGGGATATGGATGTGTGTTTTTTATTTTAATGTACATGAAAGATGAGAGATATAGTTAAGCTCAATGCCTTCTTGAACTACCTGTTCTTCACACAGTCATGCAAACACCTATCAATTAACCTAAGCTACAAATGGTGTTGGTTATAAAAGCACTTGAAGTGAATTAGAGGGATGTGGTACTCAGATGTCATGCTGTGAAAGTTTAAAATAGTTGGTTCTCAGTACAATAATTGCTCATGTCTTTGGTTGCTAAGTAAGTTCTTTTCAAGAAGGTTGTTTTTGGGGGTTTTTTTGAAAGTGGGGGGGTTTTCCTAGTTTGTGATCAAGGAAACTGAGATTATTCCATTGAAATTAAAGGCACAGCAATAACAAGCATCTTTTAATGAAGAAATTGTGTGGCCCTCTTCATGTGTCGGTTTGCAGTTAAAAGACAATAGCAGCAAACTCTTGGTTCTTTTGCAAGAGTGCCCCACAGAGCTTTTAGCTGTTCATGCAGTTGTCCCGTGCCACTGAAGCTAAACACAAGACACTCTTACTTTCATTGTGCAAACTTTCTCTACCTCTCATTATAGGCAGCTGATGGAAAAACAAACATCAAATAAAGCATATGGGGATGGTTTATTTCCTTGCAAGTTGACTAGGAGACAATGTTGGGTGGATTTCACCAAATCAGACACTGCTGTCATTTCACAATACAGGAAATTTGGAAAAGGTGTCACAGCTGTTTTAAATAACGTTCAGTTTTCAGCATGGCAGTTGTGGGTAAAAGCCTACACTCCCTCTTCAAGCGAAGATGGGAAAAAGAATCATGGTAGAAATTAGTTGAACTTCACCGCACACACTGGGACTGTGTTTTTGAGCTGTCCTATTAAAGTTTGCATAAAGTAGGTTGGATCTTGATTTAGTTCTACTTAAAGTAGATCTACTGAAATCAATAGGACTAGGTCTTATTGTGGGGTGGTAATGATGCAGTGCTCCAGCTGTTGTAGGCTGCGATTTCTATAATTTCTTACCATTGCTTATGTTGATTAGGGCAGCTGGGACTTACAGTCCAAATACCTCTGGAGGGCCACATGATTCCCACTATTGCTATGTTGGCTAATATTAATCCTGTTGATTTAAGTGAGTCTATTCTAAATATGACTAAGTCTGGATCAGACCTAATATATATGCTCTAAATTGCCATACTTTCAGGTCAGTTCAAAGCAAGATTCTCATCTCCATTTATTGTGGATTGGTAAAGTTAAACTGGATTTTACAGTCATTGCCATGAAACAGTCATTTGTGAGTGTATGTGCTTCAAGTTGCCTGTTAACTTAGGGCAACTCCATGAATTTCATATGGTCTTCTTAGGCAAGGAGTATTCAGAGATTTGTTTGATTCCTTTTTGTGACATGGAGAGTTCCCACACCATGGAAACAAAGGAAGTACCATGCTGGCTTGGAAATTCTCCATTCAAGTAGAAAGAGCATATAGACACAAGAGCTGGGAAAACTGCTTTTTAAACAATAGCTAACCACAGTTTTAGTACCAGGGGCAAAAAGTAGTTGGTTATAATTTTAATTTTTCCAAAGTCTTTATATCCATAGTACTTGAGGGTCACTAAAATAATTGTCTTTTTATTTGCTGTGCTGGAGAGAACCACATATGAATGTAACAAACTACTGGCTTATGGTAGAAAGCACATTTACCTTCTGTCCACCTCCCTGTTAGTTCCTATAACAGACCCTTTGACAACTGCACAAGACACAGCATGAGCCAGCTCTTGAACCCTGTGATCTTTTCCATCCACTGTGTAGTGATGCCATGTCCCTATTAGGACATAATTGTTATGTTTATAACACAAAAAGGGATAAATATATCCCTCATTGAGTTACATTCATAATGTAACTTAGTTACTGGGGAAATTATTATAAGTAACTAGTTGTTCTTAGCCTGTTTCTACCAAGATGTGCATGGAAAGCAGTACTAAAAGTTATAGTAACTTGTGACTTCTTCAAGATACTATCAAGTAGCCTCCAAGTGAGAAATGTGAGTAAGGGCTGAATATACAGATGGGTGAGAAATTGGGGATGGGTAGGTTGCATTTTAATCCATACTTAATCCAAACTAACACTTGCCAAGTCTATGCATGAGCCATAATAAAATGATAAGTTAGTATTAATAAATTTACAAAATTTATGATGTAGTTTATAAATTAAAAATTGTGCACAAAATGCACATAAGCATATACACATACAATTTTGCAGGAAAGCAATTATATTGCATTGGAGATTGGTTTGATTCAGATAGATCAGTCTGGAATGAAAATAAATTTCAATGAACAATTAGTTATTATTTTTTTGGCCTTCATTGTGATAGGAAAAATTCAGAATAATGTGAATGAAATAAAAGAACATATTTTTTTTGTTCCTGATCCACAGCATTCTCTAGGGATGCTCAAAGTCTCTCCGGAACCCACAGTAAGAACCCCTGATATAGTAGTGATGCTGACAGAACTGTGAAGATATTGTGTGTACTGAAACTGCATGCTTTCTTATTTTACTTGTGGAGCCTGGAATGAATCTGTTCAACATCCCATGGTTTGAAAACCTTGAAAACATTATATCATGTGGACATGAAGGATAGAATCATGTTATAACTTGGATATATAACCTTTTAGATGGTATCCTGGAATGCTCTCATTTATTAACCACTTATCTGCTGTTGTTCCAGAGCAATGATTTGCCTGTAGTTTCCACACTGAAAATATATTCCTATGAAAATATTTGTTATATTTATATCCCATCATTTTAGTAAAAACTGAGCTCAAGTCAGCTAACTAGACAAAAACAAATTGAACGATGACACAATTAAAGTAATCAGTAAAAAAAGTAGATGATAAAATCATTGAAGTCCACAATCAATAAACAATACATGTGCAAACAGTTTAAAAGACCAATTTGAAGAGATGTGTCTTCATACACTTCCCAAAAGCAAGTGAGAGTGGAACTTGATGGTAGCTCTGAAGGAAGGGCATTCCACAGGTTGGAAGCAACACAAAAGAAAAGCAATTGGCAATCAGTATAGGTCCTCCACTATTGGATAACATGATATACCAGTATACCAGGGAGTATCTACCTCCTGTATATTGCATCAGTTGCAGCTCCCAAACACTTTTTAAGAATTGCCCCACACAGAGCACACATTGCAGTGAAGACATAGATGGGTATTGCTAAGATAGATCCACTCAGAAAAGGTTGTAGCTGGCTCACTAATCATTCCTTACCATCACTGACACCTGGGAGTCAAGGTACAATGCAGAGTCAACAAGTTCTTCTAAACTGTAAATTTCACTTTTCAGAACAGGTTGAGTCCCTGTCCCTCAGTCAGCAGCATCCTCTTGTCAAGATTTAATTTCATCTCGTTTTCCCTCAGCTAGCCCATTATGAGGTCCAGACAATATTAATAAAGTGCCCTTTTAAGAGAATAACAATTTTCTACTCCTCTCTTCATCTAGAAAGACTCCCAAGACAGCTTACAGGTCCACAAAAAGCAAGCCAGCTTTTTGGCTTACAATCTGAAAGACAAGGAAGAAAAAGGATTTGTGGAGGGAGAAGGAAAGCAAATAAAGTCCAGTTACCAGTATTTATGTTACCAAATTCTTATAAATACCAGCAAGGGTGGAAATGAGCTGGATATAGGTTTTTGTTTTTTGTTTGTTTTAAAGACCTTGTTGGGTCTCCATGAAATGGTCTGGTGACAAAATCTTACGAGAAGTAGATGGATGCAGCTCAGAATATTTGTACATTCAGGGTAGGGCCCTGGCCTTCTTGGGAACCGCTTGAATCAGCTAGTGACTTGTTACTCCTCAGCACGACAGTCAAAGTTCAAAGGGCAAGGGAGAGACAACATCCTCCAAACAGATGGTCTTATTTCTCTTCCTCATGAGGCAGTTGGTTTTGATAATCCTGTGTGAGGAGTAAGGAGGGGAATTCTACTTACCACAAGAAACTTGCTGGAAGGTCGCCTAGCTATAGCTTAAAAACCAAACAAAATCCTGGTTTAAACCAATGGGCAGGTATTTTACCATGCAGAAGTTGAAGTTCCATAAAATGCTGTTATTACTTAGTTTCATTTGTGTAACACTTTAAATATTTATTTATTTATTGTAGAAGAATGGATTTGGAAAATGATCATTTAATTTCTTTCTATAAGCAATAAAATATTGTAAAAAGGCTTTGAAAATCTGCTTGGTTCCAAGTGGATAGATGTACTTTTGTTGGAAGATGAATTCTCCTCTCCAGCACATCACACTCAAACAAATGCTAAACAGAAATGTATAAAATCTTTTCTTTGTGGAAAACTGCCTGCACTTGTAAGCCCTTTTGCATAGAAGACTATGCTTCACAGATTTGGTTGTGGAAAAAGAGAGAATTCTGGTCCTACTCTGTGATGGACCCTGGTGAACACTCATCTTTCTTTGCATCTTTTCATTAGTCACATGTTCCATTGCAGATTCTGGTGTGAATGGTAATAACTGTTTCAGTAGCTCTTAGCTAAAATATGTTAAGTTTTGTACATTGTTTCCCATGAACATGCTGATTTGCTGTATGCCTAACTGAAGGAAAACACAATTAATCTCAACAGTTTCAAGATGCTGAGTTGTTAATTCCCACTGAAAGCTGGCCAGAATCCTCCAAAACAGAATCCTCCAAAACATACATGGAATGGAGTAATATATAACAATATAAGACTTTTCCATTGTGGGGCTGGGGCCTGGAGACTGCAGACCAGATTTCAGAGGAACCAAACTAGTAGCAGGAGAGCAGCAGCAGTGGTGACAAAAAATGATTCAGATCTAGCCATAGTCCATGATGATAACTAAAAAATGTTGAGCACTGCATTATAAAACCTCTATGAGATTTTGAGGAGAAGTTGGTATTGGATATGTATGAGAATGCCACAATTGTGCTGTCTTGTCTTCTGTATTAAGAACTATGATATTGCAGGCCTTTACATAGTTAAGGAAATGCATAGAATACTGGCAAATGATAGAGATCTTTCTGCAGCAAGTAAGTGTATGAAAAGCAAAGCACACTTTCTTTTTAGAGACATACCCTGCAATTTAGACTAGAGAAGGATCTGCTTTGCAGAAGGCTGGCTGCAAGGGATTTTCCACATGTCTTTCATTATGACCAAGATGCGAGTGGTGACAAGTTGCACATTAAGTAACTACCTCTTCAAAGCTGTTGTGTTTTGTCCTCCCTATAACAAAAGTGACATAATTCTAAGTTACTTGGGTAAACAAACTCATTTAACTGCAGGATGCATTCCAGTTGCAGATGAAACTTGCTGTGCCTTCTCAGCCTTATTACAGACATATGGCTTTAAGATGATTACCTGCACATTTTAGGGACACAAGTGCATTTGTATTCACTAAGTTAGTAGCCAACAGTTTTCACTGGGGAAATAAATCCAGCTCAGTGCTAGTAATGTGTGGGGTTTTATTTTAGGGTGGGGCAAGACATCAGCAAAGCCCTGAGATGTACTAGGTAGAGCAAAACAGATGGTCTTCATCATTTCTTTAACCAGAGAGACATGGTCTGTTTTTTAGGAATGGTGCTTACAACAAACGAGTAAATACATGGCAAAAATATCCAATGGATTTGCTCCCTGGCTCAGTATGTATGTCTAAAAATGTACACAGATGCATGTGACTGTATTCCCTTGAGGTGTAAAATGTTGATTGCACCAATCTCAGCTGTAAACAAGCTGACTAGCTAAGTTGGCTAGTGCTAAGAATGCACAAGAAGAATTCCATGTCTTCAGAAATTATTTTAGCTGGTTTTTTTAAAAAGAAAATTCTTATTCTTTTTTCTTTTGTCTCGCAGAGGCCAGCATTCATAAATTTCAAGTGGTGATATGTCATTAGAATGAATAAAATAACGGAATGAATAAAATAATCTTTTATAAATACAGTGGTTGTTCTCAAACAGTAGCTTTGTTCTGAGGAGAGTTTCTTTGTTGCAGAACACGTACAGATTGCAAGATATTGAACAATAACAAAAAAAAATCTTGGGTATCTTTTACCTTTTGATAAAAAAAGAATACTTTATTTTTGTATGGGTTTGCTAATCTGGCGACCTAGTCAGAGACAAAGTTTCCCGACAGTTTTCTTGGAGTTATAGTGATGGCCAAAGCAACACTTTGACTTAAGAAGAGTCAAAGACTTTTTACATCCTGCCCTATTCTTGCTGCAATGAGACAGTAATGAGTGCAATTGAAACCCATGGCAAAATCTACAAGCAGGACAAGAAGGCAACAATCTTCTCCTGTTATGTATCCTCATTGCCTGATATTTAGAGATATGTTATTTGTGAACAGGAGAGTGCTAACTTAGCTGCCATGACTAATAGCCAGAGGATTGAAATTTAACATTTTGGAGAATCTTCCACAGCCAGCATGATGGCTTTTGCAAGCTCTGCTTATTAGAGCTATACATAGGGTTCCTAAGTTGGTTCAAAACTTGATTTGACCCTTTGGACCTGGATCCAGTTTGTTACAGATTTATCCAGAACTTGGAATTCAGTTGATTACCAGCATCTGCATAAAATTTATATATACAGTAGACCCCAAAGAAAAGTTTGTTATGTGCCTTTAAGTCTCTTCCAGTTTATGGTGACACTGTTATAGGGTTTTCCTGGAGATTTGTGATTGCCTCCCTCTGGTGGCTGATCAGAGATTTGAACCCTGATATCTTGGGGTCCTAATTCAACACACAAACCACTACACCATACTAGCTCCCTAAAAGAAATTTTGGACTGGTAGGTTCATGAATTTTCATACAAGTTTACTATTTTTTAAAGGCAATTCATGCTGCTTTTGTCCTGGCATTGCCCCTTAGTATTGAGGTAAATTCCTATAGCATCTAAAGGACCTCCAATTCTACCACTGAAGAACTGCACTGGAGAAGAACAAAGCTAGTTGGATACCAAACATAACAGGCAGCAGTGCTTGGCAGAATTAGGCAGGCAGAGAAACAGAGCATTACACTTCAGCTGAGTCTTGCCTCTTGGGGTGGAGTAACAAACACAGAGCATCAGACTGACTAACATTTAAACACTAATTTAAAACAATAGTCATCAATGTTAAAAATATGAAAATAACAGGGCATTAACAAGTAGCCACTGATGAAGGGCTAGTAAGGTGAAAATGCACCACCACCATGACCACAATGACAGTTGTAAGGCCTAAGCAAATAAAAACATTATAACGTAATTGGTATTAAGTGACAGAGAAGATGTTGCCCTGAAAAAAATCTTTATCTCAGGTCACTACATGTTTCATGTCAAATAGTTGGAGAATCCTGGAGAATAGCCTTCAGAGATTATTTGAGGATTCAGACAGATTCAGATTAGAGCAGCCAGTCCACAAAATATGGCTATTTACAGTTTTAAATATTAAAACCAGCACATAGAATTGTGCTTAAAAGCAGATTAGTATAAGACAGAGGTAATCTGGGCTCTAATGGTTGATCTCTAGGAGATCTGAAGTAGATTGCCAGGGGACCCAAACTACACATCTGAAAAGGATTATAGTCTTGAAATGAAGAAAACTTGAGGTGACAAGAAGTGGATTGTTGTTGTTTTTAATCTTTTTATTAGAGAAAAAATAATAAAGAATACAACAACACTGAAACACAACAAAGTAATACACAAAAAACTACACAACAATACATTATAAAAAATTACAAATATTAAGTTAAACTACAGAACAACAAATAACTAAAAATTGGTTCCTGTCCTTGTTGCAAAAAGCTCCTAGTAAATGCTTGTACTTAACCATTAAAAGTGAATTATTGTGTGAAAGAACTAGAGGCTTCACCTAGTTGTAGAACTCAAAAATGAATTCCTAGGCTCAGCATTCATTCATTCATTAATTCTCAGGGAATGTTTGTATTCTGCGTGGGTCTGGTTGGAGTTTTTTGGGTCTCACAGTCCTGAAGTCTACCAGTCTCTAATTCAAGGGTGGATGAATTGTGCCCCAGTGTCTCCAGCATAGGCCCACATGTCCCTCAACCCCTTCTAACTTCTCAGAAGTGAGATCCACTCAACAACCTATTTTTAAAATGCTTTTGTGGTCTAAAACAGATCCACAGGATAATATTTAAATGGCAAATTAGCCTCTGGCCCCCAGATTCTGAAGGCACGATCTGCCATTTTGTGGGTGAATTTTTCAGGTTTTTGGGGGGGGGGTGTGCGTGGAAGTGTGCTTGTGCTTGTGTAGCTTCTCACACAAAGGCATTCAATAACACAGAGTCTGAGGACAAACAAGATGTAGTGCTGACAGATGTGTTTGTTCAAATGCAGGAACACATTTTTTCCCTGTGCTGGAAAAGTGGTGGGTCAATGAGCAAAACGCAGTGTTCCCTTTACATGCCACCTGAGACCTTTCCCCTACTCCAGATCATTTCTTCTCAGCTGAGTTCATTCGGAACCTTCCTCTAGACTGAACTGAGCAGTGAGAAGAACATTATCATTCCCACTTTTGCTTAAGGCCCAAATCCTATACATTTGTAGTGTAGTGTAAATATACATCATTGTGATTATGTTGGAGCTTAGAGTAGTTCAACTATCATGTAGTGGGAACTCATCCCTGAGTTCTTCTGTTGTGTAATTGTCAGTTCTACCACCACCACCACCCCTTAGTGGCTGTATGTGTGCTTGCAAAATGGTTGGCTGTCCTGGGGACTGCACATATGCAGATTCTGAGAAAGTGTAACTTCTGAGGCAACTTTCCTTATCTTAGTTTGGTGTCCTATAAGAATTCCTGTCTACAAAACAGACAAGGTTCCCATGGGTTTACATAAACAAGTCTCTCATCATTGCTTGTAATTGAGCCTAATAACCACTCAGATCAAGTGCTTGCCTGCAAGCTCTGAATGAGGTGTGCAAAATGTGTTTTTGTGGTTACCAGGGTCCCTCAGAAGAAGCCTTTTTAAGTGAATAGTTTAAAAAAGCCACACATAGTGAAATTGAACCCCCATTCCCCAAGAGATAATTCGAGGGCATTTGTGGGCAAAAGACTCCTTTTGGTTGTGATGTGGTAGGGTGTGTATACACCCCTTCAAGGTCTCCCGGAGGATTAATGTGTCCCTCAAGCCTTCTACAGTTGGGGACTATCTCTATAAGGAGAGACAGTCCCCAATACCTACAATCTGATATTGTCTGACTGAAACTTCCATCAGCCTTCGCACAACATAATGAGGGGTGAGGAATGAATGATGAGAACTGCAGTCCAAAAACATCTAAAGGACCATAAACTATCTGCTCCTCCTGTATGGTGCTTTGTGTATTAAAATTGCAACATGACTCATGAGTGGAAACCAGTCAGCACCCACTAAAATTATAGAGTTTCAAATCTTTTATGTTTTTTCAAGATAGTGATATAGATTTGGGGAGAACAGGCTATGGTTTTTACATCTAATTCTTGCTCTGATTATTTCTAAATAGTATATTAAATAGTGTGTGTGCATGTGTAGGCATATTTTAAACTAGATGTGTTGATGAGTTACTGAAATTGAAATCTCATACTTGGCCTTTTGCTAATACATCACACCATAGAGAGATGACTCTCTTGTCCAGATGGAATTTTTCAGTCCATTGGTTATCCATCACACTTAGAATTTGAGCAGGGGGAGGGGGCTTTCGTGCTTGCTTAATTTAGCCCTGTTGTCAACATGGCCAAATGATTCAAAGTGTGGTAAGATGTATAAAGAATCACCTAGAACTTAACTCTTCCCTGTAAGACTTAGAGTGAATTCCTGGCTCAGCTAAGTTTTAGCATGCCAAGTGACATCCCTTGGGCAAGATTTCAGATGTATTGCTTTTGCACTACCCCTTCCCTTCCCCCTCCCAACCAAAGAGTTTACTTAAAGAGATTTTAAAAAGTTATGTGTCTGCCCAACTCCCAGACATTGCCTCATTGCCTTATACTGCTTGTTGTGTCCTCCATATCCTACCTCAGTTCATCAGAATGATTTGAAGCTCTTTTAGTGGCTTCAGATGTTACTGCCTACATCTATCATGATCCTTGCAGTTTCCTCTGCCAGTGATTTAGCTCAGACCTCTTTCTCAGTGTGCCAGTGATTTGTGGGTGACGTACTGAGCTCATCTCCTATATGGGGGTTAAGAACATAAGAAGAGCCCTGCACATTTAGACCATGTCTAGTCCAACATCCTGTCCCCACAGTGACCAATCAGATGCTGATGGCGACCTCACAAGCAGGACATGAAGGCAGCAGCCCTATTTAAACAATTTCCACAGCTATTCAGAGTGAAAGATAGCCATTGCTACAGACCTATCTTCCATGATGCCTTTATTTTCCATAATATTTACAGAAGTTGATATTTAAGAGAAGAATCAAAAGTTCACTAAATCCAGCTGTTTGTAGTTATTCACCAGTGCTCCCCAGTGCAGCTTATGCTAGTTATTTGCTTATTTATGTAGTACATTTATATTTTGTCTTTCCTTCAGAGACCCCAAAGAGTTAGACATATTTCTTTTTCCCAGTCCCAGTTTTAAACATGACAACAACTTGTTGCAGCAGGTTAAGCTGGGAGATAATGGCTAGCCAAAGGTCAGGCAGTAAATTTTTCCATTGAGGTAGGGAATCTGAACTCAAGTTTCCATAGTCCTAGTCCAGCTCTGTGATCACTGCACCATGCTAGAGCACAGGGTGCCACAAGCAGTTAGCAAGAGCAAAGGCTGAAAGATGTTCCAGAACAAAAAGTCTGAGATGACTTTTCCAAGCAGGCCAAGCTACATGCTGCAGGAAAAGCCAAATAGCTTCTGGTACTTCTTCCCATGGAGGCAGCCATCCTTTCCACCATACCATGTCCCTAGGAGTGATGGGTCATAATAGCATCTTCCTCAGAACTTGAAAACCTGTCTTTTGGGGACTATAACTGACAGATTACTATGTTCAGTATGGCTAGCAGGAGTTCTAATCCAGAGAAGTCACTCTTCCAAACTCTGGTTTTGCGGCTCATCAGAACTTTTCTTTAAGGTAAGAGGCTGCAATGTGTGTGTCTGTGGACTGGTGGTTCTGGCAGACTCTTGTCTTAAAGAAAAAGCATGTTTTTTAATGGATAGCTTTCAGTCTGCCTCACAATTGCAAGTTGTATATTTAAAGATTTTCATGTATATGCCCATCCCATGCACTACAGATTAATGTAGAAACAAGACAGTGTGCATATGGAAATAAACAAATGTGAAAGTGCCATGAATCTGAATTAGATCCTTCTACCCACCCATTCACCCATCTATAAATGGTTTAAGTCTAGTTTTTTGGGAGGACGAAGACTGGAGGGCACAATCGATCCCTATGTGCTATATTGTGTTATTACTTATTTATTTGATTTCTGTAGTCTTTCTACAAAGGAATATCATTCAAGGCAGCTAACAGTGATTTAGTTACTGAAAATAAATAACAATTAAAAAAAATAGAAACACAGTTAAAAATATCAGTAAAAAGAACAACACCCACCCAACTTTAAAAACCCCTTCAACAGCCACCAGTTTTATTTGTCAAAGACATCCCTTGGTTATGCTGCTTTGGAGTTGCTATTAGGATAGTCAAATCTTAAATTCCCATGAAATTGCTCCTAAGGGTGAGGACCTAGAGAAGGACTTTGTTGAAGATATCAATGCCCAGATGACATTCTGTGCAAGAATATGATCTTTCAGATTTCCTGGATGCAAATCAGATAGAGATGTATAGGTCAAAACCAACACCTTGAATTGTGTCTGGAAATAGAATGGCTGCCAGTGAAGCTGCCATCCCAGGGGAAATGCATGCTTTGTGTTGTTTTGTTTTTCTGTGAGTTCATTCAGAAATGGTGACCTTGTCAGACTGCTGCTTTGAAATGAACAAGAGAAGATTTAAAATTTCAAGAAAGCTTATTTTCATGATGCAGATGGATTTAAAGAAAAATATCCCATAGGCAGTCAAAAGTGTTAAGAATGAAAGAAAACTGTACATGTTATAGACAGAGAAGTGCTTTTAGACCTTTAGTCTCAGCCTTGAGGACTTGCTAGTGACAATACCTGTTGGGGCAGGAGTCTTTAGAGCAGAGAGAATAGAACCCAAGCTTGATACCCTACAGTTGTCATGGTTCAGCAGGTACGGTCACAGTGAATCCTCTGCTGCCTCACTTTTCAACTGATTTTAAAATTTCTCCCTCCTCCTCTCACCTTCCCCCTTTGTCTTCAGCTTACTTCACTTGCTGAAAAAGGAGTTCAAAGTGCAAAAGCAGTTTGCATTCTGTTAACTCAGCAGGGGAGAAGGAAGAAGAGAAGGCAGGATCTTGGCCATCCCTATAGGCTCAGACAAAACCAAACAGCTACAGCTTCTATTAGCTTGTGTATTTTTCCTCATTAATAATTTTTGTCATCTTGCGTATGCTCTGATGTTCTTGGCCACATGTGACCCAGTTTTCATCTATGAAATGTTGGAGGGTATAGAGTTTCATTGTGGCAGCTCCCTATGCTTCATGATTCAGTGTGAGATTTTTCCCATCATTCAAGATGCATTTTCATCATTTCCCCTCTCCTAGCCATCCCCAAATGCCAATAATCCATTCTTAAAGCAGTCTTACTTTATTAGCGTTCATTATTTTATTAATGTGTACAGATATTCCAGAGCATAAAGATACATTGTTTTACATTTTGCAAATATATTTTGTCCAAATTTCATCTGTCCACATAACACAATTATGTCGGCTTTTGCTGGGGGTGGGCCAGTAGATTTTGTTCTAGATACATCTAGGATCCTTAGTTAAGATGTTAGAAACTCTGAACACAAATTGATGCTGGATCAAACCAAAGGTCTACCTAGTCCAGTGTTCTGTTCCTACAGTGGTCAAGTGGTTGGCCATGGGAAGCTTACATCAAAGCATGAGGGCAACAATACACTTCTGCTTGTGCTCCCTGTATGGTCTTTTGTAATAGAATCAGTACATATTCATAATGACGAGTAGCCACTGACAGCCCCATTTTCCATGAATTTGTCCAGTCCCCTGATAAAGACACAAGTTGGCAGCCATTGTCACCTCTTATGGCAGCAAATTCTACAGTTAATGATGTAACCCATAAAGAAATGCTTCATTTAATCTGTCCTGAATTTCCCACTGTTCATATTCAGTGGATGACAACAGGTTCTATTATTACGAGAGAGGGACAAGTGTACGGATGTATTTCTTCACTAAGTTTCTTCTTGAAGAAAACAATGAGTAATTTCAGCAATTCTTTTTTCTGCTGCGAGAAAGTCTTTGGAAACCACCCAGTTTCTAATGCCTATTTACAGTTCAAGACTTATTCTGTGCAAAATACACAATTGGTTGTTTTGTCTAGAAACCAAAAACAGCATTTTGGGTGCAAAATTAATATTTCTGCATTGAAATGTTTTCCACACAGAAAATGCTCTCTTTTTGTGCAAAACAACCATGTGTGAATGTTGTGCAAAACCAGTCCTGAACTGTAAAGATTCTCTTCAGTCCAGGATTCTTCTCATCAGGGTTTTCCAGTTGTGTGCTCAGTGCCAAGATGGCCACTCCCAAGAACCACACAGACAGTATATGTTGGGAAACAAAAGGCCACAATTTTATTGGCCATAGATGTGACAGGGTTGACATGTACATGGGTCCAAATCCAGGTATCAGCCAACCCACCTGTTGGTTGATGAACTCAACACCATCCTAGACCGAGACCCATCTGATAGTAGGCCCAAGGACCATTCACGAACTGTTCCTCTCCAGCCGTGCCTGGAACAAAGGACTCCATGTGACCAGAAGAGGAGTCCTGCCAAGGGTACAAGCACCTTAGTCAGCCAATGGGCTGCCACCACTCTGGCAGTCTATTAATCGCTCCCACCGAGGGGCCTCTGCTCCCATGCAGTGGTTGCCAGGAAGGTGGAAGTGGCTGCCTCCATCTGCACATGGCTGGCCGGGCAATTGTTCGCTGCCTGCTGGCTTGAGCCACAATCTCTCCTGCAGGTTTTTCTCAAAATATATGTTTTTATTAGTTTTTGAATATTTTTGAATGTTCATTCGAGTCCTAGAGAATAGGGGCTTCTTAGGCATTTCTGCACTAGACAGTTATAGTGTTATTATTCCACTTTCAACATCCTATGGAATCCTGGGGTTTGCAGTTTAGGGAGAGGCCTTTGAAGCCCCTCCCTAAACTGCAAACCCTAGGATTCCATAGGATGTTGAAAGTGGAATAATAACACTATAACAGTTTAGTGTGGAAATGGCCTCTGTCTTCATTCTCTATACTGTGCATCATTTTGTACGCCCTTGTCATATCTCTTATTCATGCTTTTGACAGCTAAAGAGCATCAAACATTGAGGAGATGCTACTTCCTAGAGGAGTTCCTTCAGCGCTCGATCATTTTCATTGTCTCTTTACTTATTTTTCTAGGTCTAGAATGATATTTTTAAAAAGCTACTGTGGCCAGAACTGTACACTTTATTCCAAATGAGGTCACACATTTTAAAACATTTTATTGGATCTTTTTAAAAATAAGCTTATAAAGAAAGGGGAGACAAGAAAAAAGAAAAAAAAGAATGGGGAAATGGGAGGGAGAAGAATACACATGATACGATCTGAACATGAGCTAGGCAAATACATTACTATAATCTGCCATATTTCTAAAAAAACCCAAAAACCACTTTATTGAAGATGCCATCTATAACATAGTTAAAGCACTGAGAGACCTTTTGGACAACAGAACATTGAACAACCAATGGAGAATGTTTACCTTTTCAGCTTTGGGGTAAAAGTAAGAGTACGCAGGATCCAACTATGTTGACCATTAGTTAAATGCCATGTCTCTGGGATATAATTTAAAAGAACCTATGTGTCTCAAAATGTAATACATTTTTTCCAATACAAAATTGATATTTTGCAACATGTCCAACAGAAAACTGCTGAGCATAACCATGTCATATGATACAGGGAGATATTATCCATATTACATCACCAACATTCAGTTGAAGTAGATAATTTCTTCCTAAATAATTGAAATGGTGTCCAATATACATAAAAAAAATATCATTTTTTTCTAAATGAATTATTTAAAGAAAATTTAGATATTGAAGGGAGGAGAATTTCCTATTAGTTGATTTTTATAGGCTGGTATAATTCTGAATTGCATTTGATTTTAATTTTATTAACTTCAAATTTACTGCTTTCCAAGAGATGTTTATAAACTCAAAGTGAAGAAATAATTAATGCTTCCAGCCAGCAGGAGTGGCTGAAACTCTTAAAGCTGATGGTCTATGTAAAGACACCAAAAGGTATTGCAATTTTAAATATTGCCATAGTGTCAGTGTCTGATAAGTGGACTCAAATGAGGTCACACATAGAATAAGATCACAAGGAAGGAGGCTGGAAAAGTATTGAGAAAAAAGATCTCTGATTGTTCCCTTTTACTGTGCCTGCTTAGGCATTATTGCAATAATCACTTTGCAATCTTCTGCTGCTGTTGGAAGAAGCTAAAAAGCTTTTAGGAATTGAGATTCATCTCAGGTGTTCTGTTGAAGCCATGGATGTAGTTCCAAGCCTTCCCAGGACTTTGTTTGGTGCCGAAAACTAACACACATTACTGCTGTAAGATAAAGTCTATTGATGGAAAATAATGCGGCATATGGTATATGGCAGAGAATCATTCCAGACCTCATAGCCAACGGTGCAGCTGGGTCCCTAAGGAACCAATTCTACACAGGCTGTCCCCGCTTAACAAATCTATTTCCCATTGTGGCTAAATGGGGAGCCCCTGGGCAGGTGTGAATACTCCAAGGGCAAGGCCCATGAGAAATGGACTCCCAAGGGTTGTGTAGTGCAGAAGGGAAGAAAATCAAAATTCACAAGTGTGCTGCATTTCCCCCTCTCTACATGAGCTACAAGAGCTATGCAAGCAGTTTAGTAACAAAGGAAAATTCACTTCCCCAGTCTTTTTGCAGCCTTCATATCTTTTCTGAGGCCATTTCCGCACTACACTCTTATAGCGTGATTATTCCACTTTGAACATCCTATGGAATCCTGGGGTTTGCAGTTTCAGGAGGAGCCGGCTGGCCCCTCCCGAAACTGCAAACCCCAGGATACCATAGGATGTTGAAAGTGGAATAATCGTGCTATAAGAGTGTAGTGTGGAAATGGCCTGAGTCTCAAACTACCAAGAAAAAAAATGTATCAAGCTGATGTAAACAGTGTCAATTCTATGCCAGGAGACGATGTTTTATGTTTGATCATGATGCTTAAAAGGATTCCCAAACCTATCTGTCTAGTGACAGAGGCCCAATCCACTACATTGGGATTGTTAGCATGCAAAGCATGAGCCCTGCAGGTGAGCTGGTAGATTCTGTTGCGCATTGATGAAAGTAGTTGTAGCTACTACCACCACTAACAGCAGTGTTGTTAGTTATTGTGTGATCTCCTAACTCTGAGTATGACTAGAGTGCTGGCATTAAGTAGATTGGAGTCTGGAGCATCAGCTAATTGCCAGATAATTTTACGTGGCACAACTGAGTTATGAACTAGGCCCAGGCCTCCTAAGAGAGCAAACGTCATAACTGCTTTTGTTGAATCTACTTGTAGCTGAATCCAACAGTAACTTAAATGGTCAGATGTGGATTTTCAGCAAAATCACACATATTTTGAAGTTTCAGACAGTCTGCTTTCACTTAATTTTGGAAGACTTCATGAGTCAGTTGTTTGGAATCAGCATTGCCAGACCTGTAGCATACTCTCTGACATTTCACAGATGAAAATGGGATATGTGTGGCCATGCAACAGCAGAGTGTGGTCAAGATGGCAAGCATTATTAATAAGAAAGAACTAGGAGATGCTATAGCAGTTTGCCTTTGCCCGAGCTTACTGGAAAAGGCAAGATTCTGTCCCTTCCTTTCTCTGCTGCTGAGTTAAGTGAATGCCAATCAGTTTGCACTTTGGGACTCATTCTACAGCAGTTAAATAAGCAGAAGATAAAGGAGGAAGAGGGGGGAAGAGAGAGAATTTGGGACCTTTTAAAAATAGCTGAAAATGTTGGACAACAGAAGGTTAACTGAGACTGTTCCTGCCAAATCTGGACAGTTAGAGGCTGTGTAATAAGTCTGTGGGTCTAACATATGCAGTTGTCCTGGATAAAAGAAAACAGGAGCTGCTTTCTTAAAATATTTGGTGGAAATACAACAGCTCACTTGTAGGATTCCCAGGCTTAGTTTCTTGAATCTCCAGTCAAAGATCTCAGGTAGCAAGGTTTGTCTGAAGCTTTGGAGATCTAAGGTCAGAGCAGACTACACTGAGTTACACAGACCACTCATGTGGCTTGGTTTAAGTCAGCTTTATGTTACACCAAGAACAGAGAAAATGTATCCAGTATTGTGAGTTTGATGTTTAACTAGCCCAAATATGGCTTCAGACTCTAAGCCGTGGTGGAATTCACTGCATTTCCTTTGGTTTTAGAAAGTGTTGCGTTATGCATCACTTCTGAGCAATTAATAGGCAGCAAAAAGATCTTTGGAATGCTCTGTGATATCAGACTACAGGTCAGCTGAAAGGGGAAGGATAAACACGGGTAAATAAGGAAGTGATTAGTGATTGTGAAAATTGTTTAGATTTTGGCAGAATTTGCTATGATCCACTAATGGCAACAAGTGCTGTTGGATTTCTGATGCCATAATGAAAGCTAGATAGGGAAGAGAAGGGATTTCCAGCAGTCCTCTTGTACCATTTACGATCTCCTAAAAGCCCTCCTTATGGGTTCTCTTGGTGTGGATTTGCAGGCAATTTGGTTTGCTGCCAGATGCTCCATCTTCTTAAGCTCACACCTCTCTATAGAGCTCTAATGTTTCCCCCAAAGAATTTTTTTTCTTTCTCCTTTTAGAAACTGTCTAATTTAGATCTGGCATTTGAATTATGATGCCAGTTGAATGTTTTGAGAACTTGCAATAAATAAAGCTTTAAAAAAATCCATTGTTTTGTCTCTCAGTGACTGAGTTACACAGTTGCATAAGCACCCTTAAGCTAATGTACTGGAAATCAGGTTGGATTACATCTGGTAGGGTCACATATTAGTTAAGATTCCCCCTGCATCCAATTTATCTTCCTTTGTGTCATAAATGGAAAAGTGAGGGAGAGGTGTTCTGTTTTACAAGAAAATGTTCAACAAGAATTGGTTCTGCTAAGAACATAGTATTATTGTCTAATTTGAAGAGCATAGAAATAATGATACATTCTGCCTGGGTTATACATATTTTTTCTCTTTGCAAATATGGTAAGTAATCTCTGATTCTTGTCCCACCTGAACAATCCAAATTTATGTACTTGCTTACTAACAATCCATACAAGTAGGGACAGAAGGGAGGAAATCAACTCTTTAACCAGTTCTTTTTAGAGATTAACAAGACTTGTATGGAATTTAGGGGTCTGGTTGGGATAAAGCTGTCAAGTGTGCAAAATCTACACGTTGTGTGAAATCAGAATTGTAGCCACTGGCCAACATATGTGTCTTGGCTCCAAGACTTCACATATCAAGTAAAATATGGCATAGGCATTACATAAGGAAGTCTAATATGTAGGGAACTGAGCTAAACATATGTTGAGGGTAGTGATGCCACTGAAATTTTAAGTTAATTGGTTCATACATTAGATCTGACATGTTTTCAAATGTATAATGAGCCCTGACTTATTATTGTGTGCCTTTAAGCTTTTTCTGACTTATGGAGACCCTAAGGTGAACCTATCATGGGGTTTTCTTGGCAAGATCTGTTCAGAGGGGGTTTGCCTTTGCCTTTTTCTGGGCTGAGAGAGTATGACTTGCCCAAGGTCAATTAGTGGGTTTCCATAACCAAGCGGGGATTTGAACTCCGGTTTCTAGAGTCATTGTCCAGTGCTCAAATAACTACACCACCCTGGGTGTCTTGCCCTGACTTACATCCAACAAACTTAAATATATTTTAGTATAACCAAGCTAATTTATACTTTTTGTGCCTGACATACGGTATGTGCAGGATTGTATGTCGTATGCATGTGTGTTCTTAGCAAAGATATAATGTGAATGGGGGTTGCAGGTTTTTTAAACAACTTTTTCCTTTATTTTCTTTATTTTTTTTAAAAGAGAAGAGGCTTTCCAAGAAGTTTGTAGGAAATGCAGCAAATTGGGGCCATAGTACTATGTGTCAGTGTAAAGCTATTATGTCATTGATGTCTTGATGTAATTTTTCTAAGTACTCTGTTTGTGGTTGTGCATGTGTGATTGGAAATACTTGGCCCCTTGGACATTTTTTTTGTTTCCCACCACTAGATACAGGAAGTGAATAAAGAAGAAATAAAGATGAATGAGACTTGAAGAAATAAATAAAATAAAAAAATAAAATAAAGGGCTTTAAATTCCTTATAACACTTCATGTTATTTTAAGTTTAGATTTGGTATTGCTTTGAGATCTCATAAAAACAGAAACTGTTGGCTGAAGTTAAAATGTTAGATTCATATCTAAAGGGGCAAATTCAGTATGAGCTATGGCAATGATCAATTTACCACTAACTGAATAGCTCAAAGTGAGGTCCTTATCACACCATCACCCTGCCCAGTTCAGCGAATCTTGTTCAGAAAATTTTGTTCTCTAATTTTTCCACCACTTCTTTTGCCTTTCCCCTTACCCCAGAACGCTGCTAGAGAGAAAAAATGAGAATAGCTACACAGGGCTTTCTAGTGGATAGCTTGAAGAGCCCACCATTCGACATCATCCCTGGTCAAGAGTATAGGGAGTGGAACAAGGAAACCTTAGCTCTCTATGCAGTTGTGCTCCAGCTGAAAGTTAAGAAAACAAAAATAGTGACCACAATAATTTACAGAAGATGTTGAAAACATTGAAATAGTTAAAGATTTTCTGTACCTTGACTCAGTCCAAAATCAAAGTGGAGACTATGTCAAGAAATCAGAAGAAGACTAGGACTTGGGAGGGCAACTACAAAAGAACTGGACAAGGTCCTCAAGCGTAGAGATATATAATTAAATACCATTGTCCATACCGTAATATTTCCAATTCCTGTGTATGCTTGTGAAAGCTGGACAGTGAAGAAAGCTGATAGAAGGAGAATCAATTTGTGTGGTGCTGGAGGAGATTTCTGTGATTGTCATGGACTACTAAAAAGACAAGTCAGTGAATCTTAGGGGAAATCAAACCTGAACTGTCTTTAGAAGCCAAGATGACAAAAGCGAGACTACCATACTTCAATCAAGAGAAAGACCTGTCTCATTAGAAGAGACAACAATGCTTGGTAAGGTGAAAGGCAGTAGGAAAAGAGGAAGACCACATTAATGATGGATATACTCAATCAAGGAAGACACAGTTCTGAGTTTGCAGGACTATTAGTAACAAGGAGACTTGGCAGTCTCTCACCCATAGAATTACTACAAGTCAAAGTCAACTTAATGGCAATTAGCAACAATACTATGTGCTGTACTATACAAAGATACTACATTGTTGGGGTATGGTTGTTGTCAATTTGTAGCATTATGGGGATGAATTATTTACTCTGCCTCTATGGATCCATCCCATGCTGGTCTAGAAACATGACTAAGTAATCCACTGGGAAGGTTGGGACTGTGGATGACTAATTATTCTAACTTCATATTGGATGGCGAAGCTTGTCTCTCTTCCATATGATTTCATTTCTTCTATGTGGTTCCTATATATAACTTTCTTTCACAATAAGAATAGTATTGGGATGAAGCCAAGGATATCTACAACTAAGACAGCAGAGGGTTGAGAACGAGTGCCGCCACATGGTTAAAGATAGCACCAGAAAAAGTTGCAAGAAAAAGGGTTGTAGTTTCTGTGACGACATAGGAGAGGTTTTGTATATATTTTTCATATTTCGCAATTTGATTAGGTTGCTGTGTCAACTGGCTAATTCTAACTATGGTTGCTAGAAGCAAGAGAGTTTCAAACAAAAAATTATGAAACTGGCTTGTTTTCAGTAACTAAACTGTGGCTTTTTAATGAAAACTAACCTACTCTAAATCAAATATACAATGGAACTGGAAATGTCTGATTTCTTTACATGTCAGAGAGGAACGGGGAACCCATGAGCTCACAAAAAAGCTAAACTTATTTTGTATGCTATGTGTGATTTAACATTATACTCAAATACAGCCTTGGTTCTGATCATGGGCTTCCTAGTCTTGTATATATATTCTTAGATTTCTCTGTGGACTTCTACCTAAAACTTGTTCTCTTATGCATTCTACAACAGGTGGGCCCAATGAACCAGAATGGTATTTGCTGGCTGCTACAATTCCCTGTTTGAATTCTCTGTTTATGGATTTTTTAACATATGATGTGACTTTGAAATTATTTGGATGAGCCTGTCGTTTCTTTAGCTAATGTATTTATGCAATACTCTTCAGTCTAATCAAACAACATTTGTTTAATAAAAGGGAGGGGGGAGAGAAAACAAATTTGTGTATTATTAAATACATTCCACTAGTGCCTTTGAAACTTTTGTGACCTTTTTGAAAATATTTGATAATGTGCTAAAAGCAAACACATAACCATTCTAGTCCATGTTGTGATATTTGCACATGGTTGTTTGCTTGAATTTTCATTGTAGTCCATGTTTGTTCTCTTGCCACAGAGATCTTCTTTCCTTCCCCCTAACTTTGAAATTTCAACCTTGGGTTAAAAATGTTTGTTAGGTCTGCTTTACTTGGCTGCGTGCTTTTAATATTCCATTGTTATTTCTATTTCTTAAAGATATGTTGTGTCGTGTTGTGTTAGACTGTGAGGGGGCTCTTTTCTCTGTTAGCTTTTTTTGAGCTATCTCTTCCAAATCGCATACTATCTTTTGCAAAAGTAAAAATAAGATAACAATACAAAAGGTTAACATGCTCTTATTTCCAGTCCACACATGCAAATGGAAAAGGAAGATGTTCTTGATTTGTTCTAGAGCAAAGGGTACATGATTACTGATTTACAGAGTCATAGGGATGTTTTCTTCACCAAGAATGGGCAAATTGTTGCCCTCCAGATGTTGCTGGACAGAAGCAACCTTAAGTAGCCCTTAACCAACTCCGATGGTGAGGAATTCTGGGAGTAGCAGTCCAAGGACATGTCATTTCAGACTGTATAGCTCTTTAGACTATACAGGACCTTCTATTCATTTGTACTGAAGATGCAAGATGCTAGGCTTTCTGGTTGCTGTTTTTCTCTGTATTGTACCTCCTGCTATAGCAATAAACTAGACCCTGTGGGCAGTAGAAGTAGAAATAGAGCAGATTAATATTATTACATACACAAGCATCTGCCAAGAGGGACCAGCTGAGGTTCCAGTTTAAAAAGTGAATTCACTGGTCCTCAGGAATGTAGTGGGAAGGGAGGAGTTGTTCTTGCTCTGTGGTGCCTTATTTTGCACCTTGGTCTTTTGACTGATTGGATTAATAGACCTCAGGCACATGGGCTGGGTACAGTGGCAGAGCTTGGAATGTGTGGAGGGGGGAGGGGCGAGGAGGGGCGGGGATAGGGTGCAAGAGGTGGGGCCTCTGTGCAGGGGGTGTAGCTGCGGTGTGTGGGGATGTGGCCAGGGTGCGTGGGGACATGGTCAGGGCACACAGGGCCGTGGCTACAGGCTGGGACTCCCCAGAAACATTGCTACCCAGGCCGAATCCCCCCTTGTTCCCACATTCCTATGCGACTGGCTGGGTAAATCAGAAGTCACAGTTGCCTCTTTAAGTTCACCTGTGCGACAGATATTTCTCTAATATGATGAATATTTGTAGCTGTTAGGTAGCATTGCAGGAAGACAAGGTAAGGGCCTTGAGCTACCCAGTGGATTCAAATTATAGTAAAAACGTTGTTCTGGCTAATTATCTTTGTGCTCTAAAACAAGTATGGGCCACTGAGATTTGGGGGGTGTAGAGGCCCCCGGGGATCTTAGAGGTTGCACACTTTGTTGCACCGGGGGGGGGGGGAATGCCCTCTAGGGCACATGGGGTCTTTTTTGCTGTTATATTTGGCTATTTTAGGCCCAAGAAAGACCTTTTTAAACTTTTGATTCACTTCTTGTGGTTTTTGCCCCAAAGTCTTTCTTGAGCCTAAAAGAGCCCAAAATATAATGAAATTGCCCCATGCCCCTAGAAGGTATTGTTTGTTGTTGTAGTGTGTCTTTCTGTAGTTTCTGACTTATGGTGTCCCTAAGGCAAACCTGTTAAGATTTGTTTAATCTTAACCTTTACTTCCCTGAGGTCGAGAGAGTGTGACTTACCCAAGGTCACTCACTGGCTTTCAATGGCTGGGGCGCGCGATTGGGATTTGAACTCTGATCTCCAGAACCATAGTGTAACATTGTGGGTGGGATCCTGGTGAAGGGCAAAAATGGGAGGAAAATTAAAGATTTTGATTTTTGAAAACCCTATGAGACTCTAGAGCCACAAAATAGCTTTAGGGGTGCACTTTGCCCATTGCTACCCTACAGGTTCCTAACTACTATGGAGATTTCATCTAGTTTGTCTTAATGCTCTACCATGAGGTTTTTAGAAAGGAAATGCCCATGGTTTCCCTATTCCCAAGATACCTGCCCTAAGTAATCATGCATGGTGGAAACAACTGAGGATATGTTACTATACTGTCTATACTACAGGGACATCCATAGTTTACATATTACTTTAATATCTTTAAAACAAAAAGAATGTCCAGGTAAATCTAGACATGTCCAGGTTTTTATTCTTCTCTTCTTCTTTCATAGTTCACTAATGAAATTACCTTAGCTTAAGGTGGCAAACTTTTGTTTCTTAGCACGCTCTACGAAGATTCAGTTGGTTAAACCTTCTTAATAATTATATCAGCAGTTATAAGGAGGAACAGGTACCCCCACAGTAAAGACAGTTATGTTTTTGTTACTGTATGTATATGCCTTGGAACATTCCCGTACCTTTAACTTGCACTTTTTCAATTTGTAATTGCTTACTTTGTCATTGTCTTAGTTAGTCTGTGGGTATAATAAAGTTTAAGAAAGCATATAGTTAATTTTGCAAGTATTACACCATGTTAACATTCATAGCATCTCTTTATTCTCCTTCTACTCCTTAAGAAGCCAGAGCAGCATCCAATGATCTCTACAGTCCACCACTGACATTGGTTTTATTTGCATAAGCCAACTTATTTTGGTCTCCAAATACTAAATTTGTCTCCCATTCTAAATATGATTAGGCAGTGGCTCTAGAACTGATCGCATTGTGCTTTGACTACTCCAGAGGTCTAGTCATTTTACACTGCTTTATTGTCAATATAAGACTATAACATAAGACACAAAACCTTTGTTGGAATACATGCAGAAGAAAGTAGGTACTGGCATTCGATAAAGTGCGTGATCTGAAGTACTTTATATGGAGATTACATGAGTGTGGACAATTTAGTTTTTTTACACTAAAATTCCAAGTCTCCCCATGCCCCAGCCAGACCCAGTCCAGAGCTTGGGGAAGTTTGGTTTTTGGTCTATAATTCATATGTTTCTCAGCCAGTTGATGCTATATGGATGTTGTAGTGCAAAAATAAAATAGTTTCTTCAAGCTCTAGGATTTCTTAGTAAAGCCCTATATATGTTGCATCACTTTCTTTACTCTTGCAGGCCTCCCATGAGAAATCCCTGAGCTTCTGGCTGGAGCTTAGCTATTGGTCATTTTCTTGTTTTTATCTAGTGTTGTCAGAGATCATCAGTTGCTGCTTACCTCTTCCTCCAAATAACAAAGTGAGCTAATGGGTGTGGTACTAAGATATTCTTCCTGCTAACTTCATATAGCAAATCCATATGAAACCTGATAAGTCCACTGGTAGTCCCACTTTAAGAGGAGACCTCTTTGGTTTATCTTGGAAAGGGGAGCCACAGGTCACATGCTTCCCTTCTGTCAGGAGGGATGTGTCTTCTGAAGGAGACTATTGAGAGGAAATGAGCTACAGAGCTCCTGCTTCGATAGGGATTTGCAATCCACTCTCTATTTTTAGTGTGCTGATGTTTCCACATCTGGAAAAGCTTTGTGCACGTAAATAATCTCATCTACACCAATGAAATATGTCCAGGCAAAAGCTGTTGCCATTGTCTTTACAACAGAAATAATTGATATATGAATATTGACTGTAGCACTCTTAAAACTGGGTCCTGAGGTCTGTATTCTGTGACCTAATAATGTTTCAAAGTGCAGACGGAGTTATTGCCAGGTTTGGCAATAACTGAAAGACAGATACTTTTCAGTGGGCTCAATTTTGAACCCACCAAACATCAGTAATGAACCACCAAGAACCTACAGGTGTTTCTACTGTGATCCAAGCTGGGTGCAAGGGACCACTACAATCAATACAGGATTGTGCATGAACATTTTGAGATAACTTGTGCATTTACAATTGCACAAAGGAAACAGGAGAAAAGTAGCAGTAGAGGAATGGAAGGAATTATGCTGTCCACTTACAGCTTCTGTCACCATTAGAAATGCATTTTGACGAGCGCCTTCCCTCCTTTTCATCTACCTTCAGTATTTGGAAAATATAGGAACTGTGGACCCTTAAAAGGAAAATTTCAAAGCTCTGTCTTAGTTCTTTGCTTCATCAATCAATCAGGAGGAGGTAAGATTCCCAGCAGTCCTTGTTTATCTCTGTCTTTCCATTTCTTGGGTTGGAGATGGGCCTTTGCCAAGGTAGCCAGTTGGCTGTAGTGAGATATTTATTCATTTAGATTTTTATATACCATATTTTACCATCATGTCCAGACAAAGTGACCTGTGTAATAAAACTGGGCAATAGCTAGTCAACTAGAATTTCATATCCACTCATTTTTGAGTCCTGTAGTGGTTCCTATTTTCAGCATGCTCAGTGGAGGAAGTTGCTGGTAGAGGACTTCTCCCCAGCCTTCTTGCTGTTTTCATTGACTTGCTGTGCTTTATGGCTACTATGGAATAGCCCTTCTCTAGCCCTGGAAGTCTTTTACTAAGGGAGGGGTAATACAAGTTGAGTGTCTGAAAAGGGCAGTGGCTTCTTCTTAACCAAAGCAGGCAGACTCAACAACTCTTCGTTTTCTTGACTTGGTACAAACGCTGCATTTCTCATTCTAACACTCAGCTGTGGATCATTTTTTTTCCCTAGGTCTGTTTCTCACTTTCTTCTGTTCCATCTCTAGGGGCACAATAGGAAATCCTGTACAGGCACAGAACATTTCATTTTGGAGAATACAACAGGAAGTCTGTATGCACTAAGACAGTGGATTGTGTCCATAATCTTACAACTAGAACTCTGCTGATTAAACATGGAATATATTTATGGAAAAACTAATCTCTCAGAAGGATATAAAAGCTTTAGTAAATATTCTGCTTTCTTTTTAAAAATGGCTCTTGGATTAGAACAAATAAATTCTTAAAACTTCTATTAGCAAATAGATGAAACTGAAATATACTTTATAGAACACTGATCTAGCAGGTGATGTATGCTCATCCCTTGGCACTTTCATGTGCTTTTTTTCTGAAATGTAATTACAGTATTGGTTTCATTCTTGTGTATGTTGTGAGTGGCCTTCTTCCTTGTGTAAAGCTACATGCATCTAAGTTATATGACCATGCTTTATGTATTTCTTATTGCTATCTGAATATCAGCACAGGGAAATTACTGAGGATCTGTGCTGTTGGTTTTTTGGGTTTTTTGTTTGTTAAATTTATTGTTGTTATTTTGAATTGCTAGCATTGTTGCATAGGAACAAAAAGAGTTAGAAATTATCCTTTCTTGCCAAGCCCCCAACTCCACTTCTTCACCTCAGATTCTTTTTTAAGTCATAGCTAAGAAAGATCACAGAAGGAAACATACAAGACAGATAATCTCTGCTGTGTCTTAGATTAACAGGGATACAGATGTCTCATTTTATTGTTTGATCCGGCATAATATATACATTGAACAAAATCCTGTTTTGCATTGCCCCTATAAACACCAACGTCTGATAAAAGCATATTGGATTTCCTGCCGACTCCTTAAATCGAAGGCTTTTTAAACAGTGCTCAGAGCAGAGTTTTTGACTGAGAATGGAAGATCCTAAATTAACTCTTTGGCCTCTGAGGCTTGTTATTTTTTCTGGCAAATCCATATGCTGGTTAGATTTTTTTTTAAAAGCTGCTAAAAGAGAAGGATGGGCTACTTATTAGTTATTGTTCTTTCTCACTTTTAAAGTTGAAATGATTCAGCACCATTTGTTACTGTTTGTTTCCTGGTCAGGTTGTAACTATTATGCTTCTGAGATACTAATCTGTGAAATTATAGAAATTGCTAATGCAAGACATTGGCTTCTTCTACTTGTAGAACCCAAAGATCTAAGTCTAAGTTTTGTCCTTCATCAGATTGGCTGTCATTGAAAATGCCTTAATAACTGTCAGGATGTCTCTGTTGACTTTATGAGGCTTTTAAAAAATAAACAAAGAAAAAACTGGTCTGCATATACAGTGTGTGTGTGTGGGGGGTACAGTTGGATGTGTTTTTGTGGCACATAGATGACCAAATCTAGTGAAGTTAACAATTTAGGCTTCATTATATTTGACTGTGTTGTCTATATACCACAATATAGTGTGGTCTTATCTCCAGATATAGTGAAGGTAACACTTTGGGCACCACCCTGGCATTCCCTTTCCTTGGCGGTGGGCTTGGGTGCTTCTCTGAGGCAAGAGGCTATACTGATGGCAGCACTGCTGCTGATCAGACAGGCTTTTGCTGAAGAGCCAGATGAAATGTGCCAAGCAGCTAAACAAGAGATGGTGCCAGAAGATGAGACTCCCAGTTTGGGAGATATTCAGCCAGCTATTGGGAAAGAACAGAGGACAGGTATGAATAGGATTGTGGCTCATGGCACCACTAGACTCAAGCCAAAAGGATGTTCAGCTGTGGATGTGCTTAGATGTCCAAAGCTGTATTAAACATATTATAGAAACAATGAGGATGAGAAGCTGGAATCCTGGAAAGGTAGACATTGTAAAATAAGAAATAGAATCTATAAGCATTGCGATATTTTGCTCTGACTGAATAATGTCAATAAGACTTTAGGGAAAACCCATCAGTATAACCATAATTCTAGTTAATGCTCCAACTACAGAGGCAGAAGAACAAGAAATTGGAAAATTCCGCTCTGGAGACCAGGAAGAAATTGATCAACACCAAAACGGAACATAATGGTAATCTTAGACAATTGGAGTGCAAAAGTAGGAAACAGAGCAGAATCAAAGAATGTCAGAGAATTTGGCCTAGGATAAAGAAAAGAAGCAGGTAGAGAAAGAAAGAGGAAGGGAAAAAGGGAGAAAAAATGTGGCAGTACCTTTAAGACTAACTGTTTTTTATTTTAGAATGCATTTTTGTGGATATAAATCCACATCCTTAGATACAGTACTGAGTGTGACTGATTTAATTTTGTGAAGCCAACAATTTGTTCATTGCAAACACCTTCTTTGGGCAACCAAAGAGATGTCTGTATACATGAACATCACCTGATGGCCAATACAGAAATCAAATAGAATACATAATTGGAATCCAAAGATGCAGAAGCTCCTTTCTCTGTGCAAAGACAAGACTAGGAACAGATTGTAGCACAAAGCATGAACTCCTAGTATCAAAAAATTAGAGTAAAACTAAAGAACAATAAATCAATCATCATAACAAAATACAAGATGAAGATGATTCCTGGGGAACTTAAAGACCATGTAAAAATAGATTTTCACTATCAAACCTAATCAACCAGGAGCTAGAAAGAATTCTGGAATGGAGCCAGGGACATTGTGAGAGAAGAATGCAAAATTCCAGTATCTCCAGCCAAAAAGAAAGAAAATCTTCATTGAGTGATGAAACTATTCAAGCAGTTAAGGACAGACAAGAAGTAAAAGTAAAAGTTGTCAGAAACAGGGACAAAATCTTATAGCAGCAATAGCAGTAGCAGTTACATTTCTATACTGCTTATCAGTGCGAAGCACTCTCTAAATGGTTTATAATGTATTTTAGCTAATTGCCCCCCAAAAGCTGGGTAATCATTTTACCAATCTAGGGAAGGATGGAAGGCTGAGTCAACCTGGAGCCCTGTAGGACTGAATTCACAATATTGTGGCTGCAGGACGGCCATTTAACCATTGCACAACCAGGGCTCACCTTGAATGCAACTGTTCAGTGATTTGTGTGCAGGAAAAAAGAAAACTATATATAATAGTCAATAGAAGTTGACAACAAAAAGATAGAACAAAGCTCCCTTTCCACAAGATCCAAGAAATCAAAGGAAAATTTAAACCGAGAGTGGGAATGCTGTTTAACCAGCAGGGGAACGCACATGCCCAAGAAAAAATAAAAAAGATCATGGAGACAATATACTGAAAAACTCTGTAAGAGAGATGAAACCATGACAGATTCATTCAGGGAAGACACATTTGAAGATTTTAGAAAGTAGAGTGGAAGCTATGCCCAGAGCGTTTATTTTTTAACAAATCACCAGAAACAGATGGAATATCTTTGATATTTAACAAATCACCAGAAACGGATGGAATATCAATAGATTTGCTTCAGGCTACAGAGACAGAATCCACTCAAGTTCTAAGTTTGACATCAAATATGGAAAATAAAGGAAAATTAAGTGGGTCCAAGAGCAAATTCTAGAAGCCAAGATGGCTAAAGTGAGGCTGTCGTATCATGAGAAGACATGACTCAGCAGAAAAGACAATAATGCTTGAGAAGACAGGAGGCAGCAGGAGAAGAGTTGAGGCTGTGTTGCAGGTGGAAGGACTCAATCAAGGAAGTTACATTCCTGAGCCTGCAAGACCTGAGCTGGGCTGTTGATAACAGAGTGACCTGGGACATTTCCGCGCTAGACTGTTATAGCACTATTTTTCCACTTTCAACATCCTATGGAATCCCAGGGTTTGTAGTTTAGGGAAGGGCCTCAAACCCCAGGATTCCATAGGATGTTGAAAGTGGAAAAATAGCGCTATAACAATCTAGTGCAGAAATGGCCCAAGTCACTCTGTTATCAACAGTCCTGCTCAGGTCTTGCAGGCTCAGGAATATAGCTTCCTTGATTGAGTCCTTCCACCTGCAAGGCAGTCTAGTGCAGTCTAATGCAGAAATGGCCTTGGAGGTCTCTCATTAATAGGGACCTCCTAACTTGAAGTGAACTTGACAGCAGTTAAGAAAAACAGCATCAAAACCATTCAGGCTATAATCAACCATTGATTTTTGGAACAAGGAATGGACCTCAGGGCTGAAGATTCTTTCTCTGGTCCCTATCACACTACACTATTATAGCACTATTATTCCACTTTAACTGCCCTGGCTGCACACTTTTGAATTCTGGGGTTTGTAGTTTGGTGAGGCACTGGTGCTCTCTGACTGAGAATTCTAAATGCCTCTCCCTAAACTGCAAATCCCATGATTCCATGCAATATTGCCATGGCAGTTAATGTGGAATAATAGCGCTGTAACAGTGTAATGTGATAAGACCCCCTGATTCCCTTTCTTTCTCCTGACATGTGCTGGCAGGAAACAATAATCAAAGTGCTGATAATCTAATATATAAAAGTCAAAGTTTGTGACCTCATATGATTGGCTGCATCAGGCGAGAAGACCTCATAGGATTAACTGCCTGTGAGGATTCTATGGAATCCTGAGATTGGCAGTTTAGGGAGGGGCCTTTAGAATTCTCAGCCAGAGAGCTCATGGGCCTGGCCAGTTGCTATGGTTGAGGCCTAGCAGCAAGAAGGAGGAGAACAGTGTATTTCCTCAGAAACCAAACCTCTGTATGTTAACAACTCTGAATACAAATTGGATTGGAAAATATGTGGAAAAAGTACAGGTACTAGACAACACAGTTTGGGAAATTAGAGACACAGGATATCAAATCTGTGTATTTCAACCACATCTAATTCCTAAAGTAAGGTAAGGTAATTCCTAAGGCATTTCTAAGAAGTGTTACCTATGAGAAAATAAAATCCTGGGCAACACTGAGTAAATATGATATTGAGCTATCTATAAATTCATGTTCAAGTTATTTGAAAAACTGTATTTTCCTCTATGAACCTGCCTGTGTTCTGAGATCTTCTGGGGAAACACTTCTGTCCATCTCATCCTGCTCACAGGTACATCTTGTCAGAATATGGGAGAGGACCTTGTAGTGGCTTGGAATTCTTTCCCAAAGAGATTAGCTAGTACCTTCTTTTCTGTCTTTCCAGAGATATATAAAAACCTTTTTGTTTCAGCAGGTTTAAACAACAGGGAAAGGGGCTTTCCATAATGTGCCAGATTTTCTGTCTGCTTTTCTCCTTTTGGAGTTGTATGTTTTTAACAGGTTTGCTAGTTTGAATACATTTGTAACTTTTGTATGTTGTGAATTTTTAGATAAGTTTGTTCTAACCAGTCTCAAACAAAAAACACAAGACATCATAATCCTCACCCCTAAGAAGGAATTCTGGCTTAACATTAATAAATAAATAGGGAAAATAAACCTAGATCCCACTGAATCCTCTTCTTATAGTTAACAGTTCTTCCCTCTAGGAGAAAACAAACTTCTGTAAACTTAGGGAGCTGCTGGCTGGAATTCCGTGGTCAAGAATAGTGGAAGGGAAAGGAGTTCAGGAGGCATGGGAGTTCCTTAAAACTGCAAGCCACAAGGTTGTGAGTTCGATCCTGCCCGGCTCCAAGGTTGACTCAGCCTTCCATCCTTTCGCAGGTCGGTAAAATGAGTACCCAGCTTGTTGGGGGCATGTATAGAAATGTTTCGAAATACATGCTATTTGTAAGTTGTTCGCCGCCTCGATCCATATGGAGAGGCGGGATATAAATAAATAAATAAATAAAAAATAAATAAAATAAAAAATGGAAGGCATCTGAAGAAACCAGAATGGTTGACTAAAGAACTCTCAGCTGAGCTAAGTGTTAAGAGAAACATGTACAGGAAATGGAAGAAGGGGGAAACCACCAAAGAAGAATTTAAGTAAGTAGCTAGGAGATGTAGGAGGTCAGAAAAGCTAAAGCACAGAACGAACTTATTAGGCTGGCCAGAGACATTAAAAACAATAAAAAGGGCTTTTTAAAATATCTCCACAGCAAAAGAAAAAAGAAGGAGACGATAGGGTTGCTGCGCAGAGAAGATGGTGAATTACTAACAGGGTGAAGAGAAAAGGCAGAACTACTTAACACCTTCTTTGCCTCAGTTTTTCCCCAGAAGGATACAAGCACTCAACCTGGCAGTTGGGGAGCAGGTGAGGAAGCAGGGGAAATGAGGCACATTATAGGTAGAGAGGTGGTACAGGAATACCTGGCCACACTGGATGAATTCAAGTCTCCAGGGCCAGATGAATTGCATCCTAGGATATTAAAAGAGCTAGCAGAGGTCATTTTGGAACCACTTACTATAATCTTTGAGAAATCTTGGAGGACAGGAGAAGTTCCAGCAGACTGGAGGAGGGCAAATGTTATCCCCATCTTCAAGAAGGGAAAAAAAGAGGACCCAAATAATTATCGCCCAGTCAGCCTGACATCAGTACCCAGAAAGATCCCGGAGCAGTTCATTAAGCAGTCAGTTTCTAATCAGTTAGAAAGCATTGTGGTAATCACGAGAAGTCAACATGGATTTCTCAAAAATAAGTCATGCCAGACTAATCTTATCTCTTTTTATGATAGAGTTACTAGCTTGATAGATGAAGGGAATGCTGTGGATGTAGCATATCTCGATTTCAGTAAGGCCTTTGATAAAGTTCCCCATGACATTCTTGCAAAGAAGCTAGTAAAATGCGGGCTGGACAGGGCTACTGGTAGTTGGATTTGTAATTGGTTGACCGACCGAACCCAAAGGGTGATCACAAATGACTGCTTTTCATCCTGGAGAGAAGTGACTAGCGGGGTGTCACAGGGTTCTGTCCTGGGCCCAGTGCTGTTCAATATTTTTATCAACGACTTGGATGAAGGAATAGAGGGCATGCTCATCAAATTTGCAGATGACACCAAATTGGGAGGGGTTGCTAATACACCAGAGGACGGGATCAAAATTCAAAATGACCTGGATAGATTAGAGAGCTGGACCAAGGCAAACAAAATGAAATTCAGCAGAGAGAAGTGTAAGGTCCTACACTTAGGTAGAAAAAATGGAATACAGAAATATAGGATGGGTGACACGTGGCTGGATAGCAGTACATGTGAAAGGGATCTAGGAGTCTTAATAGACCACAAGCTGAACATGAGTCAGCAGTGTGATGCAGCAGCCAAGAAAGCCAATGCAATTCTCGGCTGCATCAATAGGAGTATGGTGTCTAGATCGAGGGAGGTACTGATACCACTCTACTCTGCTTTGGTTAGACCTCATCTTGAATACTGTGTCCAGTTCTGGGCGCCCTAATTCAAGAAGGACATGGTCAGGCTGGAGCAAATCCAGAGGAGGGCGACCAAAATGGTGAGAGGCCTGGAAGCCATGACCTATGAGGATAGTCTTAGAGAGCTGGGTATGTTTAGTCTGCAGAAGAGAAGGTGAAGAGGGGACATGATAGCCATGTTTAAATATTTGAAGGGATGTCATGTAGAGGAAGGAGAGGGCTTGTTTTCTGCTGCTCCAGAGACCAGGACAAGGAGTAATGGATTCAAGCTGTAGGAAAGGAGATTCCACCTGAACCTCAGGAAGAACTTCCTGACCGTCAGGGCTGTCCGGCAGTGGAATATGCTGCCTCAGAGTGTAGTGGAGTCTCCTTCTTTGGAGGTTTTTAAGCAGAGGCTTGATGGCCATCTGTCAGGAGTGCTTTGAGGGTGTTCCTGCATGGCAGGGGGTTCGACTAGATGGCCCCTGTGGTCTCTTCCAACTCTACATTTCTATGATTCTATGAAATTCAAAATTTGTCTCAGCATTTGAATCAGTTATTACATATGATCATAAATTCTGTCATCTGGTTGTTGGCAGCAGGTTGGTGAGGCCAGTAGTTATCATTCTGTACTCCCTGGTTTAGGTTAATCTCTTACAAAAAGACTATTTGTCACCACTCAGTAACAGATAAACTGCATATTCCCACATCTTTCTAAATAATGAGAACATGTCAGGGTGGCCCTTTGAGGGTTGTACCACTGGCTTTGGTGACATTTGTTCAGGCATATGTTGTAGGTTGCAAATCATATCTCCAGTGGGATATGTTTATGTTCTCAAATGTTGAGTTGATATTTAAGTTGACGTTAATATTTTATTTTAGCCGTTGGAGAGTTTGTGACTGCCTTGTAAAAATAAATAAAGTTGTTTGAAGTTAAGAGGTACAACCAATTTAATGTTCTCAGTAGTGTATAACACAGATGTCTGCACATGGTGTACACTCCTTGTCATAAATTCACTTGTTAGTCTCAACTAAAACAGACCCATAGAACAGTGGGATTTACAGAAGTTTTAATTTACCATTCAGCAATTGATTCAATAGGTCTGCTGTCATTGGAAATAGTAATTGAATTTAGGCCATAGTTTATAGAGTACAGCAGGCCATTACAAAAGCCCTAACTATGAGGATTAGGATTGGGGTTATTAATAGTGAAAATACAACACAAGAAACACTAGGCCAGCACCTGAGTGCAGAACATACTGAACAAGAGAGGAGTAACATTCCATCATATACATGTTTTGCGTGACAACGTGGAAGATATCTATGACTACAACCTCCAGGCAGACTTACTAAAGAGTAAGCTTCACTGAGCATGTGGGTGGGAACATCCTTTTAAGTTAATGTTGTCCTTCACGAACAGAACAAACGTGTATTCAACCAAACTCAGGACAATATGAAAATCTGGAGATCTATAGTGAAAGTTGCATTTGTCTATAAAGTTACAAAGCTCTGATGACTTATCCAACAATCCAAAGATATCTCAGAATTGAAAGGCAGGAATTAGAAATATTTATCAATGTGTCTCTTTAGTTTGCTGAGTTCTGAAGCTCTTTTTCCTTTTTTAAAAAAAAAAAATCTTTAAGTGTTTTATCTCAGAATTCCTTTAAACTTTTTGATACTCCTTGATTGCTAGAACCAACTTTGCTGGAATACACCTAAGAGGCTTTTTGTGCTGTTGGTGTATTGCAGGACTCAAGCAGCATTTTTAATGGAAGCTAGTAATAATTTAGAATAATTTGATTATGAGCTCTGGAAATATCTCAGATACTTACATTATATAAGAAGGTAGATCCATCATCTAGTATGTTTTTCTTAGATCTAATCTGATGTTTTGTATACAATTTTTAGAATAGTATATCTGATTTCAGGCGGTAAGTTTTGTTGCATTCCTCCTTGTGATAGTGACTGTTGATTGCATTCTTCCTTTAAACACAAATATAACAAGCCAGGCATCATTTTAATTTCTCCTTTCTAATTTCATATGCCTTGGAGACTATTCTGTTTTCTCTATAGGTGGCAAAGGGATTATTAAATGGATTACCTTCAAAGGTTTTTTTTTGTAATAATGACAGTGTGGTTGAATTATACTCAGATTTGATGGAAAAATCCATTATTTATACCATACACCAAAGCTCTCAGCCAGTGGCCTGAATCTCAGCAGAACTCTGTACATGTCTATTATTTATTGTTATTTAGAATATTTGTACCCTTCTTTTCAGCCACAGAGACTCTCAGAGTGGCTTAAAAGTTGCCCACCCTGAGGTTTGCAATCTAAATAACAAATGACACATAAGGAAAAGAGAATGGCAGCGAGGGAGAGGATTAAGTCAAGCAGAGACTGCCCCTTCTTCTCTCCCTTTGAGGCCAGAGCGGTGGCAGTCGGGGTGCAGGGAGGGCCGTTCCATCTGTTTCTGGGCCTAGGCATGATGGAGCTGTGTGTGCTCCTTCTACACAGAAGCAAACTCTGTTTGGCTCAGTGGGGATTACTTCAAGGTAAGCAGGTATAGAATTGCAGCTGTAGTTTGTGGCTTCTGTTAATTACACACAAGTTTGTAACACAACATAGGTGGTCTAATGAATGGTATCATAAATCCCCAGAAGTAGTTTTAACACGCAGTGTGTGTGTTTTGTCAGGTCCTCATATTATTTATTGCCCTCCAGATGATAGCTGGAGTGTGGGTGATACCAGAACTAAAATTTCTTGATGTCCTTCACCAAACAGAACTAATGAGAAGAAGATGTAATCTGTCCTGAAGAATATAACCTTTCCATCCTATGTCTCCCCTGTAGATTTATGGGGCTAGCATCATTAATCTTTGCCTCATTTGCTACATACCAGTTGGCCCATGCTGGTTTCTAGTGTCTGCATTTGAGCCTTTTCCCTCTGAAGAGGAGGTGTATCCTGAAAGGTGTGATAGTTAAAGCTATTCAAAGAAAACTGAGCCTGCTCTGCTGTTTAGTAAAATGGGACTCCATCAGTCATAAGGCTGGAGTTAAAAGAGAGAGGGGGAGCTCTCAAAGCACTTTCACAGTCCCAAGGAATAACAGAAGTACATGAACCTAAAGTCATAAAACACACCACAAGAACTGAAAAGGAAGGTTAAAAATGTTTAATAGGGTTGACTCAGCAATAAAACTACAAAATTCAGTGTCTACCTTTTCTAAATATAATTTAATGGCCAACAGCAGCAAAAAGTATAGTAGGGTTTTGACAGGGGTTTTAAACTTCATCTAGTAAATTCATTATTTCTTATACGAAACCTGAATTCTTTGCCTTGGAAACCTATTTTAAACTATTTTTCATCTTTTCCAGTATGTACCAAGTGAGAATTGTGCAGCCTTTCAAGTTTTGTTGCAATTGACAGAACCCCAAGTCAGCATTACCATTGTTGAGGAGTGGTGGGAGTTGTAGTGCAACATCATCTGGTGGGGACACTTCTGTTTGAAATCACTCCAATATGTAGTTTTTGCCTGAACTGACAGACTTCTATTGTATAACAATATAGGAAAAGTCATGCAGGATAAGGTTAAAAGAAGGCTTATGAAGTGCAAGCCTCCATTCACATAATGGAAAACCTCTTGGAAGCATGCCAGCTTCACCCTACTACACTCTGCATAATTTTATATATTTCTATAAAATTGGCTCCCCCTTCTTACCATCTGTCTAAGAAAAAAAAGCCCCAAATCTTGTGATTCCTCATGAGAGAGTTGCTCTGGTTCATTACTCATTTTGGTTTGCCTTTTCTGTACCTTTTTTTGAGCTGTACAATATTTTTCAGATGTAGTAGCCATGGTATACACAATATCCCACATGTAATATCACCATGTGTTTATTTTAGGGCAGTACAAGGGCAATACAAAGTTGTCAGCTTTATTTTTGATTTTCTGTTCTAACTATGCTCAGTGTGGAGTCTATTTTACAACAGCATCAATCTGTCTTCCACAACTGAAAGATCCCTTCAATGTATATATGAGATTGAAGTATTTTTGCTCCAATATCCATCACTTTATATTTGCTTACATTAAATCTTATTTACAATTTTACTCATCAGTTTTCTATTGTGGGGAGATCTATTTGGTATTCTTTGCAATCTGTTTTTGTTTTCACCATCCTAAATAACTTAGTGTAATTAGCAAATGTGGCAATCTCACTATTCATTTTTCATCTCTGTTCAGAATATTAACAAACAAATTAAAAAGCACCCAAATCAGTACAGATCTCTGAGAGAACCCATTGCTCACATCTCTCCATTGAGAGAACTGATAATTTCTTCCTACACTTTGCTTCCTGTTCTTTTACCAGTTTTCATTTGAAAAAAAACTTCTCTTATCCCATCATGTCCAAGTTTGCTCAGGAAGCTTTGATGAGAGGTTTTTTTCAAATGTCTTTTTCTTTTGGATGTCAAAGAAAAAAAAAGTCAGTTTTCTCCTGTCCATGTGCTAATTGGCACTTTCAAAGAACTCGTAAAGTCTAGTGAGAGAGTAGGAGTTAATTTTTGCAAAAGGCATCTTGAGTCTAACAAGAGGTCCTTTCCCAAAAACTTGGTAGCTTTATATTCCATAATGCGATCTACTAACTTACCAAGAATGGACATTAAGCTAACTGATTTATAATTTCTTGGATCCTCTCAGATCTTTTTTAAAAAGTCAGGTACATTGGGTACTCTCCAATCATCTGCTACAGAGGCTGATCTTATGGCCAGGTTACATGCTTTACTTAGATGATCAATGTTAGTCTTGATAAAATTATAGTCCTCTAGGCCCCTTTTTATTCTATTGGAGGCTAAGCAGGGCCATCCCTGGTTAATACTTGGATGGGAGACAGCCAACAAACAGCAGGTGCTGTAGGCTACATTTCAGAGGAAGGAACTGACAAAACCACCTCTGAGTATTCCTTGCCTAAGAAAATGCTATGAAATTCATGGAGTCACCATAAGTTGGCAGGTGACAGGCACCTCAAGTTGTGCTTTTTATAGGTCTGCTTCACCTGTAGTAGCCAGCCTTGAGCTCACCTGGCAACAGAGAGGGCTCTACCATATTGTTATTTGTAAAAACTGATAGCCCTAGTAGCAGTGGAGGGAAAGATCACCTAGGCAAAAACTTGCAATTTTTGTGCAGATTTGCCTTCCTTTTATTTCATGCTGTTTGAACAAGACTTCTAGCTTCTGAAGGAAGTCTTTTTATCTAATAGCTTTCTTCAGAATACTTGGTAGCCACATGGTTGTCTTTTTGTACTTTCCCTTTCCTGACTTTTGGTATTCATACTAGCTGAGCCTTCATTAATGTGATTCTGAGTATCCCCAAAACATCATAGAGAAATTTGAAATAAATCTTCTAAATAAATTTCATGCAGTCATTTACAATACTAGACCAATCTTTTGAAGCCTGCTTTTTATGACAAAATGATGGAAACTCTTGAATTGTAATCCCCTATCTTGAGTAGGGGCAACTGTGGCCTGCCAGATGTGGTTGAACTATAAGTCCTAGCAGACCCAGGCAGCATAGCCAATGGGGATTATGGGTATGCAATTTAGTATCTAGAGCCAGTGTTGCCCACTTCTGCTTTAAAACAATGTATTTGGCTGAACTCTCTTTTGAGCATGGTTGAGGCAGACCCTGAGATGTCAGCCAGTGACTGATGCATTAAAGGAATCTTATTACTAGGTCTGACACCAAAGAGGAAACTCTATGCTCCAGATTCACTCCCTTCATTATGCACCTGGGCAATTGTGCAATGCTGACCAATGAACAGCTGCTGACAATGAGGAAATTGTACCTTAGAAAAAGTAGTTCAGTAGCCATTGGCTACTCTCTTGGGAGACCTGGAAGCAGAAGGGGCTTCTTTCTTGCTGGGATGTTTTTCTTTCACTCATAGTAGTTGTCTCTCTGTTTAATTCAAACACTTCTCTTTATTTATACAGCTCTGTGGGATGGGTTTTATGCAGGGGCATTAGATGTTTTACAGTGTATAAATAATGGAGAATTCAAAGAACTATTTTGTGCACTGGTAATTATCCCATATCTAGATGTATAATCTGTGTATGCATGTGCCTTAGAAGTTTGGTCAGGAATTGTGTTTTCAAAGGATTTGTACTTACTTAATGTGCTTCTGCAAACATCTTGTAATACTTTATAGAAAAATGTGAAAAATTAAACCAAACAGGATATGAAAATGTAGTGCCAAAGGAATGAGTCCTTAGGCATGATCAAAATTTAGCTAAGGAACCTAATCTGTGAAGAGAACTAAGTTTTCTGGGTTAAACAAAAATAAGTAGGAACTGCTAATTCATAGTCCGCAAACTGTTTGATGATCAAGCTGTCTTCAAGCACCCTCATAGGGTAGAACCTTTTCTGACATAGCCTCTGTGCTTGAAAGTTGAAAAACTATCTGCTAGCCTTTGCAAAATCATTGAAGTCATAGAAGTATGAGATGGCAAATTGCTTGAAAAAAGAATCTCCTTTATTTGATAATGTGAGATGGAATTAAGGTGATTTATAAACTAGGCAGTTTTCCTGCTCAGTTTAGGAATAACCTTAGCTTGTCTTTATTTTATTTTCTTCCCAGAATCTTATATTTACCTAAACAAAAAATATTTTGTAGCTCATGAGTGCATTAAAATAGAACTCATTAACTTAAAGATATGGGAGTAATCTCATTAATTCTTGTGTTTATATTTATAAATAATGTTTATAATATTTAAATATAATATTTATAATTAATATTTATAAATGGAATGCAGATGTATATTATATATATATATGGTAATATATATATATATATATATATATATGATTAACTACCATGGTAACTTTTTGTAAAAACTATTCACATTACTTTATTGTTAAGATACTATTTGTGCTTGGTATTGTCAAGGTCAGAGACCTGGGTGGCGAGCCAGCCCAGCGAAGGGAGTGTGAGAGTCAGCAAAGTCCAGCCAGGAGGAGACAAGCAAGCACTTTACACAAGGGAGTTCATTTACCAGAGTGTCAAGCAAAAGCCATAGTCAGAGTTCCAAAAGGCAAGGGTCAAGAGATCAGTTCAAAGTAGCAGGAACCAGGTGCTGGGAGCAAGGAACAGGCAAGAGGAGGGCTTGAAAGAAGTTTGCCACAAGCAAAGGAAAGCTTCCAGGCAGGCGGTTATATAGCCCAAGACACAGTCGTGGCTAGTCACTACTTCTTGAACTTAATCAAGGAAGCCTCCCTTTGCTCAGCTCTCTTGAGTCTCCACCTTGTTTGTGGGCTGATTGACGCAGGCTCTAGGGCATCCTCGGGATCACAGTTGGATCCCTGTTGCCCTAAAGGAGCAGGCAGAGGAACGTCCAAGTCTGCTTGGTCCATGGCAGCAGGGGGAGCTCTTGAGCTGCAGGACTCATCTCCAGCCAGAGCCACAGGGACCAACAGCTGCTGCTCATCATCTCCACCCTGAGCAACAGGAACCAACAGCTGCTGCTTGTCATCAGCAGCTCTGACAGGGGCTTCAGTTATCACAGGTATTTAATATATAATATTAAGGCGATTTGAGGATATTTCAGTCCTCATAATACTTTTATATTAGCACAGAGAAGAGATGGTACAGATAATATCTAGAAAGGAGAAAAATCTTCATTCACAGCATAAGCACTCTAGGACTTAGCCACTATAAATTTCTGACTCACAGCAACCCTAAGGCAAACTTATTACAGAGTTTTCTGGGGCTGAGAGTATGTGATGTGCCCACGATCACCCAGTGGGTTTCCATGGCCAAGCAGGGAATTGAACTCTGGTCTCCAGGGTTAACCTTGAAAGAATTGGGAAGCTTTGTGTTCATATGCTGGCCCTTCCTCCTCTGAATCTTGAAGTGATGTATACATGCTGAAATAATAATAGCAAAACTAAAATAGAAACAGACGTTTCAAATCTCCTTGTGGCCAGAGAAAGGGGAGGGGCAGAAGAAACTGAGAGAAAGAAAAAGCCCAAGCCACACTTGTCCTCATAATACAAAACCATGTGCATTTTATTCTACATGTTTATTTTCTTTATTCTATAAATTATTTAAATGTTCTCTTTTAAATAGTAGTCAAATCTCACGTTTCTTTGGCCTGTTGTTTCTTGGTTAACACTGATGTCTGAATTTCCTTTTCTTCATGTTTATCTAAGCCTAGTGCTAGTGTCTCAAATGCTGCTTTTTTCCTACTAGAGATTAAGGTGGCAGTCTATGCAGACATTTTTAAAATTAAGTCCACTGAACACAGTAGAGCATCTTCAGGATTTGTTCCTCTTCTCACCCTTGCAGCCTCTGGCTCTGAAAACAAGTCCCAGGGTGTTTTCTAATCATTTTGGGATGTTTGTGGGGCTATAGCGGTGAAGAGATGCTGTCTCGCCCCTGATTATGTTGAATTCTGCTTTTCTGTGAGCAGAAGTCAGGTATTGAGCATAGCTCAATGGGATTTGTTTCTAATTAATTAGTATTACATTACCGATGGATCTTACTAGGTCGGAAGCAGTCAAAGCTATATAATTACATACTTAGTACACAGATTTTATCTTTAATTTCTTGGCCCTTTTTTCATTCTTCATGTTAATGATTCAAACTTATAAAACAGTAAAGCAGACTAAAGACATCCTTGAGAATATTGATAAACATGCCAATTAATTAATCAAGTCCAAGTTTTAAAACTGGTTTTACAATGAATTCATCATAACATTTAATTAAAAATAGCCCTTCTACCTTGTCACAATCTTTGTTGTTATCTAAAATATTGTTAATATTTCTTCACATTTAATTGAAATTATTGAAATGTTTTGAGTATGAGAAGTTTTCCTAATGTAGGTCAGGTCCAGGGAGCCCTGTGACTAGATAGGTGAACCCAATGGTGTATATTGTGTCAAATTAGGTCTATAATTTGTGTTGCAGATTTTGGGAGTGGCCACACACAAATTTCTCTGACTCAAATTCTCACAAATTTATAGTGAATTTATAATTTCTTTATAGTGGTAATTCTTAACCTGGGGTCCCTCACAGGGTGTCTGTGCTGGACACCAACAGTAGCAGCAATAGCAATGCAGCAGTGGGGGTGGGTAGTTGTGGGTGCTCAAATTGCTCCCTTCTTTGCAAACTATGACTCCGGAGACCAAGGTTTGAATTGTCACTTGGCTGTGGAAGCCCACTGGGTGACCTTAGGCAAGTCACATTCTCTTAGCCTTAGCAAAAGGCAAAGGCAACTAATCTTGCCAAGAAGACTCTCCTGATGGCCTTGCCTTAGAGTCACCCTAAGTCAGTTTTCAAAGGGGAGAGACATGATGGCTAGATAGAAACCTCCACTGTCAATGGCACTTTGTGTGCCTTTGTAGCACTTGGCAACCCTAAAGTGAACCTATTGCAGAGGTTTTCTTTGGCAAAATTTGTTTGTCTTCTTCTGATGCTGAAAGAATGTGACTTGGCCAAGGTCACCCAGTGTCTGAGCAGAGATTTGAATCCTAGTCTCTAGAAGCAATAAATAAATAAATATTTGGAAATTTAAATAAATATTTAAATAAATGTTTGAAAATTTAAACGTAACTTCAAATATTTAAATTGTGAGTTAGTTGGGGTCCCAGCAAAAAACTGTCTTTAGAGGGAGTCCTTGGTTAAGAACCACTGCTTTATATGTATTTATGTGAACAAATAAACAATGTACGGTTTAAGAAAGGAGTGATTTTTTTTTGCTTTGTTCTGTTTTTGCAAAAAGAGATTTTCCATTTTACATATGGAAGTGTGCAAAAGAGGAAGGAAAAATAAACCCTGTAGAGTATTATAATTTAGCTACCATTTCTAGAGAGTATCAGATTTTAGATTTGCGTGAGTTGTCTAAGCGGGCAGGCAATATCATAATATTCTAATTGTGGGATTCTCTATCCCTCTGTTTTCTAGCCTTAGATAGTCTAGATTTTTTTAAAAAAATCTTTGTTAATGCATCTAAAATGCATTTTTCCCATGTTATATCAAAAGACTTGACAGCCCAGTTGACACAGTTTTAAACAAATAGCAAAGCTTGGGAAGGAACATTATTTTAATTGCTAAAATTTTATCCAACTACAATATCACTTTGTGCCACTGTTTCAGCTTCAGTTTCATCTGATATAAAGTTAAGTTATAGTTAAGTGATATATTTTCATTGATCTTGTGTAGAATGGTTACACCCAGTATTGCTTGTTACAAAGACATCATTAAGACATATTTGTAGCATTCACATTCACACAAAAATCACAGAAAAATATTAAGCTTAGTGATAATTTGAATTTTAATGCATTGAAGCAATCAGCAGACTTCACAATAAAATGTTTATGTTAATTAACAAACAGGCATAAAGTTCAAAAACAAAAATAGCAAATGTCTATATTAATAGAGAAAACCAATGTTACTTTTAGGGAACAATCTTAAGGTCAAGCAGGCCACTAGATGAAATGTTTCAGACCAAGCCTTGTGAAGTATTGACACAATCCCCCCCCATTTTTTTGGTTCATTTTCTCTTCCATGCTTCCTTTTCCCCTTTCAGCATCAAACCTTCTTCCCATTGCAAGGAATAGGAAGTGAGTAGGTTAAATGCACTTCAAGGCATGCTTAATATTCATTCTTTCTTGGAGGCATGATTAGGAACTTCATCTCCCTCCCTCCCTACTGCAACACCCCTAAGATGTGCTTCTCCCCAAGATCACATTCTAACTTGGGGAAGGGACCAGAAGGGAGAATCCAATGGCCAATTTTTCCTGGCTGAGATCATAATATTGTTGAGCATCAGTGAAAACATCTGAGGGGGAAATTTTATCCTTCCTATGGACCCTGGAACTATAAGAATTTAACCTTGTTTAGATAACATTTAGCTGTCATTGCTCTTAGCAAGAATAAAGATAAGGACTCATCTTTATAGGAAACAAGGGGGGGGGAAGTGTCTCCAGTTATTCCAACTATAGTAGACCCATTAAATCAATGGAACATGGAAAGTCAACACTTATGTTGATACAGGTGATTTACTTTAGTTGAGAGTAACCATTTTACTTAGACCATAATATTCAAATATTCTTCTAAGACAAAAAGTGACCATAAAATAATCAACTCTTTATGAAAAGCTTGAAAGAAACTGCAGAAACATCGTACCTCTATTACTACTTTGATTTCTTCTGAAACACAAGACATGAGTTAGAATAATGCACCTTTCTAAGTCTCCCATCCAAGAAAACTTGGTGTTTAATGTTGAAGTGAAAAGAGCAAATTCTGACCTGTACTTTGAAATAATTTACTTCTGCATGTATTTGGGTTTAAAATTAACAGATGTCATGTAAATGCCAAATAGATATTTTCTATGGAGACTGAATTTTTGAAATTCTTTCATACGGTGGATAATACAAGTTACAGCCCTATTAGGTCTGTAGAAGAAAAGAGATTAGTAAACTAAAACAAAACTTCAGTGTTGATGATCAAGTTTTAGCTTCTACAGAAATTTTTTAACACTTGGATTAAAACTCTTCATATTATAAAACATGGTAGAAAAACAGGTAAGCATCTTAATAATAAAAACATGAGGTACTGAAGAAACACAAAAGATCCCTTTAGAAAGGACAAAAAAATCACCACTGAATAACAACCATACTATTGGGCAAATGTCCAGTTTATTTCTCTAGAGTGTCAAAGAAAAGAAGAGCAAATTAGAATTCTTAAACATTTGTGTTTGAAACTCATTTCAGCAGATATCTATCTGAAGACCCATTATATTTTAATTACTTTTTGCAAATGTTAAAAACTTGGTGTCACTATAATTAGATAACTTTTTCCAAACAGTCTTAAACCTGCATGTGTTTGAGAAAAACATGTTTCTACAGTATAAAGTAGTAGAGACAGCCCTGTTTCTGTAATTTTCAATGTATGAAATGCAGGTTAAGGCACAGTTCTGTAGATATCTATAGACAATGACCTGGGTCCTAGAGCAAATCAACCTTTACTTTCCCTAGAAACCAAGAGGACTAAACAGAGGCTGTCATATTTCAGACATACCATGAAAAGATATTTCAGACATGACACATTAGAAAAGATGATAATGCTCAGCAAAGGTAGAAGTCAGTGGGAAAAGAGGAAGACTCCACTACAGGTGCACAGACTCAGTCAGGGAAGCCGCAGGCTTGTGTCTGCAAGACTTGAGCAGGGCTACTGATGATAGGCTGACTTAAAGGTCTCTCATTCATAGGGTCACCATAAGTTGAAGTTGACTTGATGGCAATTAACAACAAAGAAAATGTACAAGATGATCATAATTCATTTCCCTAGCTTTGAGAGAAGCTTCCAGAAAGTTTGAAAGCTTGATTTAAAATCTCATTTTTTCTTTCTGTCAGGGAAAGCAACTCATTGAGACATTTCTAGTCTCTCATACAGATGGTCTTTTGCTATGCACCGTGTAACACAGTATAACACAGAGTTCTTTCAGTTTGATTGAGTCCCCAGATCATTTGGAGGTCAGAAAATCTGGATTCAGTGGGTTTCCTTCAGCAATTCTAAACATGTTAAAAAGATGAACAACTCAAGCAACAGGAATCTAAAGGTATCTCCAGATAGCTAAGAGACAGCTTTTCCATGGATAATGCTAGGAATTTGCGGCAAAATGGCACAGTCCTAAAATATAAACCCTATTAAACTCCCAGAAATATTTACAAGGTATTAAAAATGTAATGCCTCTTTTCCAAGTAAATATTTTAAGCTTATGCAACTGAGGTCCAGGATGATCTGTACTATGTAATTTTGTGCATCTTTCTGAATCCTTCTCAAAGTATTTTTGAATAGAACAATGGTTTGTAACTGCACATAATTAGAGCTGAATGTTGTAAGGACTTTTCCCTAGTTCTGAAGCAATCTCTTGCTAAAATAAGCTGCCAAGAGATGTTGTGGATTCTCTTTCCTTCGAGAATTGAAAGAAAAGATTGGACTTGGATCTGTCAGGGATGCATTAGGTATAGAATGTCCTGTCTTATGGCAGGAGAGTTGGAGTACATGATCCACTGTTTTCTTTCCAGCTCTGTGATCTGTTATGTTTTCAATAATTGGTCTGAAACATTTTCCTTTTCTCTTCTCACAGAACAGTTTAATTTTTTTCATTCTCTCCTCTTCTTTGAACAACAGAACTATGGTAAATCTCTTGGGAGGAAACAGAGTACATTAGTGTTACAAACAGTGGTATTCTTTTAAAAATACTGGAAAACCCAGAATCCCTGTGGAAGGGTTTCAGCTGTGTTCCCTTCCTAAGAGCTTGATAACATGTCTGGTCATTGTCACTTCCGTTATTTTACAAAGAAAAGAAAAGAATGGTCAAAAGTTCCTGTGTGACCTCTTTGACAGCTTGCAGGGCTAGGAACAAGCCTGGCAGGGTAAAAAGTATCCTTGAGTTCAAAATAATGAAGCTTTTAAAGAGTATATAACATTGGCTTCATTTTATTTCACCTTGGTTTGTATCTCTCAACACTGCTTCACTCAGGCAGGCATCTAAAGTGCAGAGATGTCTGTTGTTTTGTTACTGGAAGAAAATACTATCCTGGTTTCACCAAGTTGAATGGAATTTTTGTTTCACTTTATTTATTTGTTATTAAAATAATAGTCCTATATGCCAAAAGCTCTATAGGCTAAATCCAAAATACTGAGACACCAGAACGGGTGACTACATTTCTGGATGTGGTAGGTAAATAAACCTCATTATAGATATTATGGAAGAATATTGGATATTTTACAGTTTAATAATTTTTTTAAAGAAAATAGAATTTAAAAAATTAATGTAGCACATACTAAAGTCCTAGAACTACATCTGGTTTGGGTGCATCCAACCAAAGCAGAGGAAGTTCTAGTAATTTAGGAGATGTAATGTGCTTCCTGCACAGAGGGCAGATGAACAAATATTAAAGGAAAGGATAAAGAAATGAGGGAATGTTGTAGGCTAAGGATGATAAAAAGAGTTAGTGATTTACCTTTGGATTTCAAGATACTATGGATGAATGCATGAATTACTGCATGGCATTTAACTTTGCAGTCCAGATTGACAGGTTGAATTCTGTGGGATATTTCTTCCCATGTAAGTTAACTGATGTTTTTATCTTGTCCTGACTCCCAGGAGTTCAGAGTGACAAACCTGGAACTTTCCCTGTTTTAATCTTAGGACAGCATTGCTGGATAAGTTTGACTGAAAGAAAGTGCTTGGGTTAAGAGTGCCCAGTCAGCTTAACAGCAGAGTGAGAATTTAAATGTAGCTCATTTAATCTGACAAGTTTAAAATTGCCGGTTTTTCTCATTCAAATGTTGTTTATAGATTTGTTTCTTTCTTTGCTTTTAACTTTTCTAAGGTAGGCTTAACGTACTTGATCTGCTTTAAAAAAATAGGAAAAATGTAGGGAAAAAAAGACTCACCATAGAAGTAAACTAAAAAAAAAAAGTGTAAAGAATATTGCATCACCACTACCACTAACTGTTACCCAGAGGACATTTTCTTTGGCCATCCCCGTACAGTGGAATGAGCTGCTGGGAGAGATGCGTCAGCGCGACATGCTGAGTTTAAATCAGCAATAAATATCAGTCTCTCCTGGCGGCCTATCCAGATTATTTTTAAATTACGGTTTTAAAGTATTTATTGATGGATTTTAATGTGTATTAATTTTATATGCTTTTACAGTTCATCTCTCGTATCTGTGAGGGATACATTCCCAGATTTACAGTGGATAATGAAAAACATGGATAATAGCAAATGCTATTACTATAGTGTTCTATACAGCACCCTCCCCTCCTTCCTTCTCCTGGAGGCCCTGGGCTGGGTGAATCGGTGAGGAAGGGAGGTAACACCACCTCCTGGTGGCTGCTGCTGCTGCTGCCCTTCCCTTCCCTTCCCTCACCTCCTTCCTTCCCAGTGGGGCCTGGTGAGGTCCCCATGCACCCCTCTGCGTCCCCTCTTCATCACCCCTTTCCATCCTCTCCAATCCAATCCCAGGCACACACCTTGTGCAGGAAGTGGAGGGTGTGCAATACATTATTGCTATGCTTCCCATGCAGAGTGCCCTGGATATTGTGCAGCAAGCCCACCCGTTGTACATAGAGCACCAGTGAGGGCAACAAGGAAGAAGACAGGAGCTTCCTTCTTGCCCCTGCTCCCATTTTGCACAGCAGTTGCTGCCTGGCCAGGAGGGTCTGGCTTGGCTGCACCAGGCTCACCATCTCTGTCGCCACAGCCTCCAGCTCCTGCTTCTTGGCCAAAGTGCTTAGGAAAAATGAAGCCAGTGGGAACTTGGGGCTCTGCCACTGCTGCTGCTTCTTCTGCCACCTTGGGTAGGGGCAGCAGCTCCTCCTTGGCCACATCCTTCCAGCTGCTGTTCCTAGAGTGGCTCAGCTTGGATCCTGTGGCAGTACATTTTTATACATTTTTATACATGGCCATGGACTGAATGGAGGGGCAGGAGAAAGGGGGGGTTGGGGCTGGAGAAGGAGGGGACTGGGACTGCAGAGCCACCACAAGCTGGAGCTATCCCTTTCCTGCATTCATCTGCTTCCTTGTCCTCCTCTCCTGCTTCTTCAGCATGCAATGCAAAGGAGATGTTGTACTGTGCCTCACCTCACTGCTTGGACATCACTCCAGCAGTGAGATCCCTCTGGAGCCCCCTATGCCCTTCCAAGTGCACTGGTGCACCTCCCCTCCTCCAGCTTCTGTTGCTTACCCCCCTCCATTGCTGTGCCCACCTGAGAGAGGGGCACTACTTTCATGGTTTACCAAAAGTGGATGCCCTCCTGGATCCTCCTCATGAGGGAATATTCTTTGGATCATGGATAAGTCAATCTGCTTAAATTATTAACATGGATATTGGGGATGTACTTTGTCTGTCTCTCTGTCTATCTACTGATATGTAATATTTACAAAACAATGTTTATATATGGTTTATATATGTATGTTGTGTTTTTTGTTGTTCCCTGCTTCAATCCACAGGGAGAAGGGGGCAAGAAATATTGTTCTTGTTGTTGTTGTTGCAGAGTGGGGTGATATTGTGGCCCTCCAAGTGTTTTTAACTGCAGCACCCATAATCTCTCACCATTAAGATTGCCAGCTTGGACTAACAGAGTTGCAAGCTACAAACATTTAGACTGATTGATTGATTGATTTTTATTTAATTTGTATCTCACTTTTCTCCCAGTGTGGGATTCAAGGTGGAATCTTTTAAAAAAGCAATATAGGTGAAAAACTCTTAATGCAAAATTTGAAACCGAGTTTAACGCAACTTCTATTTTTTAAAAAACAAAAAGAGTTAAGAACACAGGTTAAAAGCAGGGGTTTTTTTTTTAAAAAAAACACCAATGCTGACTTCTTCACTAAATTTCCTCTTCTGTCAGTAAACCTACGTCCTTGTTATGCCCTCTGCATGATTGGGAACAACAACAATAGCAAGAAAAAAACAGGATCCTCAATTGTGTGGAGAAGTTTCCTTGAGTAGGGGAAGCTGAGCTTTTCAGATTTGTCACTCCATGTGAAACAGAGCAATGGAAAATGAGAAGGAAGGGGCAGGGCAAACATTCTTTTCACAACACAGTTACATAATGAGTGAGTACGGCTGTTGTTAGGCTTGTACATAAAAAAAAATGATCAGGAAAGTAGTTCCGATTTAGATTCCGTTGAATTCCCTTTATTCAGAAATAATTCTGACTTGTACAAGAATACATTGCTTTTGTTTTAATACAGAGATAAATGTAATAGTTTGGTAAGCTGTATGAATTAAACTCCAAACTCTGTGTGTATTGCAAATTGATGTGTGTGTGTTATGAGGTGGGGTGGGTGGGCCATGCCAGCCAACCTCCCTTTGACATCATGTTCCCCCCTTGTACCCTGACAAGAGAGTAGGCAGTCTGGCTTGACCAACAGACAATCTGCACAATTCAAGTGTGGTTCCGTTCAGCTTTGCTTAATAAAGTACATAGACAAAGAAGATAAAAACAAGAGTAAGAACCTGTGCTTCTGTCTGCCATCTTGCCAGTCATGTGCACTAACTATAGCTGCAGTGTTCTTAATAAAGAAGTGTACTACTCAAAGCTCGATCGTTTCTTCTTCTTCTGCCAAACCAGTGGTGGAAATCACACAGCTGTCCAGATGTGTTGGACCGAAAAACCCATTGTCTCAGTTAATGGTGAGAGCTGCAGTCTGATAGTGTTTGGAAGGTTGCATTATTGCCACTCAGCAGAGAAGAAGAAAATGCTGGTGTATGAGGATAGTCTTAGGTAAATCTGGACTGTTGGCAAGGACACACAGCTAATTCCAGAAGGGTATGCACCGAACACAAGATTTGGTTTGAATCTAAACTCAGTGATTCAGGGAGTTACCTAGTTTGGCAGGGACAGCTTTGGAAGCTGCAAAAATTAACTTAGATCTATATTTAAACTTTGCTTCAAGAAATCCAAAGATACCTGCATTCCCTTTGGCTGTCCTCCAGAAATCTGCTGCTGACTGTATATAATATTTCTTTTTCACAGACTTGGTAACATTTGCAGACATTGTAGCTTCCTCTAAGGGAAATAACCCTACTAAATATCTGACAAATAGATGTGGGTTTTGCAAGTATCCTTTATATGTGTATGTATAAATATAAATGTATATATGTGTTAGAATTAATAATGTTTTTGAGTTCTTAACAGAAGTGGGTGAAATTGCTGCTCTAGTTGCTCTTCTGAAAGAATGAAGTGTTACTGTAGTTTCTAGCCCGGACTTGAGGGAGATTAGATATCACTTTGATATCAATAATTTGGCCTTCTTTACCTATTCTTCTCCACGTGCTGCGAGGTCCCCTGGACAAGTTCGCAGACAGGCACGGCCGCTAATCGCTGTAATATTCCACACAATACAGACAGGCCAGAAATAGCCGTCCCGCTGCTTCAGGAGACCTCAAAGGCAAGTACTCTATTATGTATGCACACTACTTACAAAGAACTCCCTGCCCCGAGCAGGCAGCTTGATTAGACGAATCCTCATCTGTCAAGCACTCTGCGTTTGCATACTGTCTACTCTATTGTCAATTTGGACTTAGCTCAATCATGCTAAATTCTGACCTTTCGGAGGCTTTGTCCCAGCCCAAAACTCATTGTTTTCCCCAAGTACGGACTAGCCTACGGCCACATTTTCCCCTATAAAAACCCCTGACTGAGAGCCACTTTGCTTGGTGAGCCTTGGTGAGCCTTCCCCTCAGTCCCACGTACTGAGAGCTCCATATCTATGAACTTCTGCTGCAGACTTTCCGGGCTTCAGGACAGATGTAGTATTACCCAAACCAACAATTCCTCTAAAAATCCCTCTATCCCACTCCAACCTTTATTTCTCTAGTTATCTGTGTGAGTGTGCTGCATACACTGTTTGATTGTATTTTAATAAAGACCACAGTTATTTTACATCTGTTTGCTCCTTGACTCGGCCTGACCCCGTAGACATTGGGTGAAAGATCTTGCTCCGTTACCCTGCCTCTTGTTTTGCTACCTTGTGCTCTTTGACTAATTTCCCCAACTTATATAACTTGGAGCGCATTTAGTTGTCCCTCATGGGACTCCCAGAAATCAGGGTAACAGAAGCATGCCAAGTTTCAACAAACAGGCATAGGTGTGGGTTTTCTTTTGGTTTTGGTGCAGGAGTGGGTATTACAACTTCATTTTTTAAAACAAACAAACAACAGTTTGCTTATCTTCTCTTTGTTTTGTCATTAGTTCAAAAAGTTATATCCCAGAAATGGTCCCGTGAATGACACTTGCAATATTTCAGAATAAGTTTGAAGGTAGGAGTAATGCTAGGTGTGTTCAAAGTTCACTGGGGGTGAATGTAAAAGGGCCTTGTTTCTCCTCCTGTTGTCTTGTGGGCATTTTTTCCCATGCATCATAGATGCATCCACCAAACAGGTATCCTCTGAAATATCAGAAAGATGGGTGAGTGCAAAGTGTGTTTTTGTCTTTGTTCTGTTTCCACAAAATGCAATATTTTTGCACAAAAGTATTTTATATGAGAAAGAAATAACTAGAATTTGCATACCTAGTGAGATGGGGAAATGACTAAAATCAATGAAGTAATCAATGAAGTACAGTTTAAGTTACTGAATGTGTTTAATAAAAGATCTTCTTGTCATAATACACATCCCCCCCTCCCCACTCCCCCTCCTCCCTCTCTCCCTTCCTCCCCTCTGGTCTCTCTCTGTTCCACACTCAGGATATGGAGTTCAATAGAAAGTAAAATATTACAGAAGTCAGTAATTCCAAGAAAAAAAATCCAGACCAAAACAAAGTACACTGAACTTAACTGGTAAATCAAAATCTATGCTATACAAAGTGAACCAAAACTGAAATGAGGAGCTGAGTTAAGAAATAAGGGAACTGACACTTCCTGTATATAGGGAGTAACAGCTATCTATATTTTAAAAATAGCTGTTAGTCCAGAGAGATTTAGACAACAGTAATAATAAATTGAGAATACTAGGAATTACATTTTAAGCAAGGATGAGGAAGTTAGGATAGGCCTAGTTTGTAAGGAATTTTAGGTGAAGATTCACTAAAATAAGGACTAAAACTAATTTAGGAATGGTGAGTACTCTCCAGTTCTATTAGCATTGCTCTTAAACTTTACAAGGATGTTCAGGAAAGTGAGAACAGAAAACTCCTGAGCACCACAACAGCTCTATAAACATACCTTCCCAGAAGAAAGAACTGACTAGTAGCAAAGACCACAGAATTGAGTCAAAGCAAACTGATATATTATACAAATGGTCCAGCTCTAAATGCGGTGACTGGAAAGCCCTGGTAAAATATTTTCCCTATAATTAGAAGCTAGAACTGTCAGTTACCATCTCTCCCTTCTCCCTCTCCCTACACTGGCATGTTCTCATAAAACAGATGTGCTGTACAGTAATTTCTTTCTCTCCTTTGCTCCTTGAATCTCTAAATTTCTCAGGAAGATTAATGAAGACCCAAGGATTGCTTCAAGTGATTCTAACCTTCAGATTGCTTTAAATGAATCCTTAATCTTTCTGAATTGGAAAAAAATTGTTCAGGATTTTTCCCAAATCTGAATATACTTCTAGTATCTATTAGACTTCATTGAATGCAAATTGGATGTTGAAACTAGGTCAACATCTAAAAGTGTTCAGTTTGAAAACTTATTTTAGAATTTTGCAACTGTACTGCTGTATTTTTAGGAGGTAAAAAAATTCTAATTATGCATAATTCAGCAATGCTAAATTGCACAGAATTCAAATTTCTGAATATGAGTTGAGTTGTAGCTGTCTTTAACTTTTAAAATGAAAATAATTCTGATTGATTATTTTTTCCTTATTTTGCTGGTATTTTTCCCTCTTCTAAGAAACTCCTTGATGCTAAGGCCACTATCTCTTTCATGTCACTGAGCCAAAGCAGATGTGGAAAATTAAAATGTGAGCCAAGTTACAGGTAAACTAGAATAGCAGACTTATTTTCTCCAATCCTATTACCATTGCTCATAAACTTTACAAGGCTGTTTGGGAGAGTGAGGACAAGATTGAGATGACTGTGGGCAGGCCCTGTTCAGCCTGAGATAAGGCTGAAAAGCCAAATGTTTTAAAATTGCTAGGAAACAAGGCCAAATTTCTCATAAACGTGACCTCAGGGAATCTGATAAGAAGTTGAACATGATTTTAGCCCATCCCTTATTTCCTCCCTTGCTTCAAATAATTACAGGTCATTGAGGATTATTATTCTGCAAAAGTGCTTGGCTCACTTTACTCACTGTGTCATCTGAGCTTTTCAATATTCTGCTGCTTCTGCCTCTTTGGTTTTGCAGCAACACTAATCAGCATGGGCAAGCAGATCCAAGAAACACCCTATGTGATATTAGTGCTGTTGCAATTTAACAGATTATTTTCAGTGTAGAAAGTTCTGATGTTTCTGGTCATTTCCACACGGGATTTTTAACACGGGGCAGAGCATCCTCCAGGGAGAACGTCTGCACCTGGGAGCGGACTGGGTCAGATCTACTTACCGTAGATCCGCACCCCAGCTGGCTCCAGAACGACCGCAAGTGGTCATCCAGCATGCTTTTGAAAGCAGCTAAAAAAAGGTCTTGCAAAAGCACAGAGTGCACTACTGTGAGCCTGCTCCCTTATGCAGATTCGCAGGCTCGCATTGGTGTGAGCCTTCGATCTGCCGGGGCAGGCTTTAGACTGGCAAGCTTCAGCGGTTGGTCGAGACTCTTGACCAACCGGAAGTCGCCATTTTCATCCCCGGAGCAGTGTGGAGCGGCAGCCACACACTGCTCTGGAGAAGCATGGACCGGACCGGGGAGCCCAAAAGTCTGGTGAGTAGCGTCACAGGGTGATTCCCTTGCCCCGTGCGGAAATGGCCTCTATGTCATATGTGTTAAAGTTAAATGTTACTTTTCCAGACTTCATCTTGGAGAATCCACCAGGCAGTTGAGTCATTCTGTTACCTAACTAGGGGGGAAATAATACATCCTCCTATCCCTTCCATCTTTTTTTCTAAAGTTAGTATGACTAAAGTCTGGAAAGAAACATATGATGAGTCTGGAAACTCATCATATGCTGGAATCACACAACCAAAGTAACATAGAACATTGAAGGACAGAAGGTCAGTGCAATGACCCAAATTATTTTGTTGAGCTAGTGCAACAGTTCCAGCCAGGCTTGCTGTCTGTGGAACAGCCCGTACGGTGGATGTCAGTGACTGAACTCCCTCTGCTGGAAAGAGCAATACATAAGGGAGTCAACCATGTGATGTCTTCATATTTATTATGCCATTTAGGGATGTGCTGTAATAAGAAGTTCAGATGTGGCCTGACAGTCATGGTTTTCAGATTTTTTCTTCTTTGTATTCAATTTTCCTGTTGAATACAAGTGTGATGGCAGTATACTGTAAATAGTGAGAAAGATGGAATAATCATGAACCTTATATCAGATTCCCTTAAAAATTAACATGTTTAAAATTGCCAAGGGTTTTCTTTTCCTTCTACAGTCAAAATTTTTAAATCCTACAAGCAGACTTTTGAGAAACCATCTGCAATTTTAGCATGGATGTTTTGTTTCTGAAAAGTGACTGAGCTCCTTTTGTGAATTCTGATGTAGAAAAACTGTCAGGCAAGGAGATATTCTGCATTCTGTAGTCTGGAAGATGAGAGTTTGCTTGTTTTTATGCCTAATTTGAAGTTATTAAAATATTTATAAATAGTTCTTCTTTCTGGTGGGGAGGAAAATTCTGTGAAGTGCAAAGGTGGGACCTGGATTGGGATGAGGCAAATATTACTCAAAAGGAGGGGAAATTTGTCCCACTCTGCTTTCTAAATCTGTGCTTCTTGAATCATGCATTGCCACTTGACAGGCAATTGTCATTACCTAGAGTATTCAAGTTGCTTGACCAGAAGGTGAAAGGGAGAAGAAAGAGGAAGAAAACCAAATCAGGCTTTGGCTGCATCAAATAAGCAATTGCTCACTTCAGCAGTTACTGCTCTGGATGTCAAGTACCTCTTCATTTTCCTATGTTCCTTGTGACTTCAAGTCAACGTCTGCTTATGAGGACCCTACCATGGGCAAAATTTCTTTGGAAGATTTATTCAGAGGAGATTTGCCATTGCTTTCCTCTAGGAATGAGAGAGTGCAGCTCTCCCAAAGTTACCAGTGGGTTTCCAGATCTGACCTGGGCTTTGAAACTGGTCTCTTGGAGTCCTAGTCCAACATCCAAATCACTACCCTACATGACTCCCTGTGCTTCTAGGGCCCCCCAAAATACTGTGCCCTAGATCACTTGCACCAACTGAACAACTGATGATTTGCTACTTGTATATTGCATGTAGGAATATTGTCTTATCTATGTACAAGAGCACAATTCAGACTACCTATTGTAATAAAACCTCATAGACTTCTGCGTTTGTTACTTTCAACTGACTTTTGGGGGTGGAGGCAATAATTAGTTTAAGAAACAAATACTGCAGTTCTCACACCAGCAAATCTCATTGTCACAATAACATGTAAAACAGCAGAGAATTGTAAAAATGCCTATTTCTTTCAAATGACAGTGGCCCAGTGTCACTGTTACCTAGTTCTTCAAATGTTGAAGTAGTTCCTTCCTTATGAAACTGCTGGTTCTTCTTCAAGGCTACAGATGATGTTTTAAGGTAGGCAAGCTCAGAGAGCTGCAGGGATGGTGCTACTGATTTCAAAGCTTTCGAAGTGGTGATTTAGCAAATTTGCAAAACAGGCATTCCCTTCTTGACAGTATTTGCAAAAACATGTCCACATAGTGACTATTGTTCTTTTGGGGTTTCTGTTTACCAGTACAGATATTGGATACCAATCAGTGGAACCTATTTGTAACTGGCTTTAATAGCCCAGAACCAGGCTGAAACAACACACAGTTAGAAGGTTGTTGATAATATAGAGTTGCACAAGTGAACTAGGAAAGAGAGTGAGTGTTAAAGGGGAAAATGACATTTTAACTGCTTTCTCCCACTGTGTTGAGCTTAAAGTTCAGTAGCAGATTACAACCTTTCCAAGGTTTGCTAAGTCAGTATGTAGGCAGCAGTGTTGGCTACTGGACTGCTAAGTAAGTGTTGCTGCTGCTATTGGAAGAACAGCCAAGCTTCAGCACTTTGGCAATGGGGAAATGATTCATGTAAAGGAGAAAGGGAGAATGAGTAGAAATCTGTTGACATTGTACACATTTGTTTCATTCTACATGGTAAGAAATTAATTAAATTAACAAGAATGCTGAGGAATACATATGAGTTGCTTCAGGAGACAAATCCTGAGTGGTAGGACTGTGCAGTGATCTATGCTTGCTGGAAGATAAGCAACAACTCTCTCATTTACAGTGAATCAAATCATTAGTCTGTCTACCTTAGCAGTCTCTAGAATGCTGGAAAGCGACTTTATGAGGTTCTTTTTCAGCCCTGGAGATGGTAGGGATTGAACTGTGCACATTTTGCATGCAAAACGTATGTCTGACCACTGAGCTACAATCCATCTTTTCCTTTGTCTAAGACAATAATTTTGCAGTCAGCAGCTGCAGATAAGAAGTAATCAGTTGTAATCAGTGAATTGGTGGACTTGATTTTCAGTGCCCCATTCTCATGTTATAATTGTTGCTGTCAAAATTCAGACCATGATATTTTATGTACATAATGTGTTCTCCTTGTGGCTTCCCTTCCCAGGACCTGTATGTCTCCTCTCCACATTGTTTCATTGCTCATAATGTAAATGGAGGGTTTCATTTTGAAATCTGCTTTTGCACACAAATATGACTACTAAGAAGGCTGTTTTATTTCAGCTGTTTTTCCTGGCATGGTTAAATGGCTTCTCCCCATGGTTAGGATTCCACACAGTGGCCACATTGTGGGGGGTGGGGTGGGATTATATCTCTGCTTATTATTGCTTGTGCATGCAGCCCCTTTGCCACTCCGCTGCTGGTGTGCCTAGCCAGGAAGTTTTTAATTAACCACAACTTCCCATTTCATCCAGATTGGGAAAAGTATGCTTACTAGGTTTATCACAAGGCAAGCAACAGTTTTGAGCTGTGGTTTTAGATCCTGGCCTGTTCCATAGCTGGTAGCTATAGTTTCCCAATTTGGATGAAATGGGAAAATGTGGTTAATTAGAGACTTCCTGGCTTTGGGGAGGACTCTGCAAAGGGCGAAACAGAAAAGCTGCATATATGGCCTGTAAATCTAACACTGTATTGTTGTGCTATGATTGTCCGTGTTGGCACAGTTTGTGTTCTCTGTAATAACTGTGTTGTTAGTATAATACAAGGGCTCTTCTATGCTGCTAGAACTAGTAGTTATTCAGACCACTGTTGAATGCATGCAGGTGGGCAACAATGCCCCAGTACAATTCCCTTAGCTATCATTGATGTCTTTGACACTCACATCTGCCTACTTTACAGTAGGATTCACATCATTACCAGTGTTCTACCAATGAATTAGATTTTGGTTTGGAATAATAAGAACACTCTTCTTTTCACCCAGCTCTAAACATGTGCAGGAGCTAGGAGGACCAAGAGGGACTGCACGTTTCATTACAGTGTTGTGCAAAAACAAACAAAACAAAAAACAAAAACAAAAACAAAAAAAAACTGTCTAAAACTGCATGTTTATAAGATGATAATGTTATTTGGGGCAGACAGATTTGGCCCTCCAACTGGTAAAAGGGAAAGCCATTGGGAGATGCCAAAGTAGCCCTAGGGCCAAATTTTACTCACACCCAGCCTACACACCAATAATCCTAATTCTAGCATTGGCAGGGGGATCAGGCTCAATTCATCCTCTATTTTCTTAAGAAATGAAAAGTCACACTTAAAGCTCCTATCTTATCATAGAGGACTCATGCCAGTCTCTTTCTGATTAAAAATGGCAGTATTTTTTCTCTATCCCACCTCACATCCTTGCTTTAGGCATCTTTCTTGACAAATGTAAATTTAATAGCAATATATAGCAATAGCATTGATTTCTATACCGCTTATCAACTGAGTGTTATCTAAGCGGTTTACAATGTATTTTAGCTAATTGCCCCCAACAATCTGGGTACTCATTTTACCGACCTACGGAAGGATGGAAGGCTGAGTCAACCTTGGAGCTGGGCAGGATCGAACTCACAACCTTGTGGTTGCAGTACTAGCATTTAACCACTGCGCCACCAGGGCTCCCTGGTGAATATGAAAGCACTTTATTCCATCATCCAAGCCATTGATAAAGATGTCAAATAGCACTGCTCCCAGGACAGAACCCCGTGGCACCCTGTTAGTGACTTCTCTCAAGGCTGATGAGGAGCTATTGGTGAGCACCCTTTGGGTTTGGTTGATTGTCGAATCGCAAATCCTCCTAACAGTAGCATTGTCTGTCCCAGATTTTACTGTCTTGTTTGCAAGCATATCATGGAGGACTTGGTCAGAGGCTTTACTGAAGTCAAGATATGCCATATCCACAACATTCTCTTCATCTACCAAGCTAGTAACTCTATCAAAAAAAGAGAGAGGAGATTAGTCTGGCGTGACTTGTCTTTGAGAAACCCATGTTGACTTTTAGTGATCATGACATTCCTTTCTAAGTGCATACAGTCTGTCTGTTTAATGAACTGCTCTAGAATTTTTCCTAGTGTTGCTATTAGAATGACTGAGAAGTAATTGTTTAGATCCTCTTTTCGAAGATGGGGATAATATTTGCCCTCCTCCAGTCTGCTGAGACTTCTTCTGTTCTCCGGGAATTCTGAAAGATTATTGCCAGTGGTTCTGAGATTACATCTGCCTTTTCTTTTAATACGTTTGGATGTAGTTCATCTGGCTTTGAAGAATTCATTTAGAGTAGCCAGATATTCCTGTACTTCTCTTTGTCTATACTATGCTATATTTCCCCTACCACATCGTTCACTCCTTGCCCAGGTTGAGCACTGTTTTTTTTTTGGGAGAAAACTGAACCAAAGAAGGTGTTGAATAGATCTACCTTTTCTCTGCCCCCAATAGCATTTCACCATCTTCTCTACACAGTGGCATTACCATGCCCTTGTTCTTCCTTTTGCTATAGACAGAGGCCTACACTGTTAGATGCTATTATTCCACTTTTAATATCCTGTGGAATTCTGGGATTTGTAGTTTACTGAGGCCAAAGAGCTTTCTGGCTGAGAATTCTAAATGTCTCTTCGAAGCTGCAAACCCCAGGATTCCATAGGATGTTGAAAGTGGAATAAGAGCACTATCACAGTGCAGAGTGGGAAACTGCCGTAATTTGAAAAGCCCTTTATATTGTTTTTAACCTCTCTAGCAGGCCTGAGCTCATTCTGTGCTTTAGCTTGTCTGCCCTTTTCCCTGTACTTGCTGGCTATTTGCTTAAATTCCTCTTTGGTGATTTCCCCCCTTTTCTCCATTTCTTATGGATGTACCTTTCAAATCAGTCAAAAGTTTTTCAGACATCCATCCCGAATTCTATAGGTACCTCCCATTTTTTTTCACAAGCATTGGAATTGTTAGAAATTGTGCCTTCAATATCTCACTTTTAAGAAACTCCCATCCATCATGAACTCCCTTCTCTTTTAGTATTCCTAATCATGGGATCACTCCCAATATTTCCCTAAATTTACAGAAATCCGCTTTCTTAAAGTCTAGAGTGTGTCTCTGCGAGTGTGTCTAGAAGAACATGGTAACCTTGACCTAGGATCCTGTTACTTCCACCTCATTAACCAGGTCATCATTATTGGTTAGAATCAGATCTAAAATAGCTGTTCCCCTTGTGGCTTCTTCAACCTTTGGGACAATCAAATTGTCTACAAGTTAAGTGAGAAATCTGCTGGACCTGATACTCTTGGCAGAGTCTGACTTCCAATGAATATCAGGTTAGTTGGAATCTTCCATTACGATTACTCTCCCTTTTCTGACTGTTTTTGTCATCTGTTCCAGGAAGGCATCATCCAAGTCTTTAGTTTGGCTTGGGAGTAGTAGACCTCCACAACAACATTGCTTTTTGGGACACATTTCTGTGGCAATTTAGCAGAATCCCCAAGTTCTGTGTATAGCGTGTTGAAGAGCAGGCTATAAGTGTTGGAGATGCTGCCATGCTTAGGAGGGAGTGGAGAAGTCTGCCTTTATCAGTCTTATCAGTACATGGCTAAATTTGAATCGAATAAGCTGTCATGTGTTTTGTCAATAGGAAATTATTACTTGAAAATGTCACTTCTCTTTTTCTGGTCAGTCAGTTCTTTTGTATCCTTCCTCGTTTCTTAGTGGTCTAAAAATGCCACTGCTTTGCTCTAGTTCGAATAATTAGGCAGCTGTTAAGACTGCAGCAATAGGCAGGCATGGGACCAAGGGGCATGTGAGCCTTGAGGACAGGGAAGCAGAGAATAGCTCTTTGGCAGAGGAGCACTCATGATGCCAGATCGTGTTTTACATAACAGAAGAGACAGACTGCACTGCAAATGCCTGTTTGGCACTGTGAAGAGAGCATTTTACGTATCACGAGGTAATCAGCATCAAGCCATAGCAACAAAGGCAAAGGGAAAAAGGAGAACGATTCATTCTCTCCTCTGTTTCTCATAAAGTTAGCCACATTCTCTGTGCCTGTGGGTGGGTGTACATGTGTGTGTTTGTGCAGACACATGTGATGGAGAAGCATCCTTTTCTCCTCCTCCTCCAAGCAGAAATGCGATCACTTCTCTTTAGTCACCAATCTGTATTTTAATGCATTGAGCTTTGTTTTAGATTACTGTTAAACATTTAACAATAATGGTGCCCTTTGAGTTATTTTTATTGGGAAGACTCTGAAGAATTGGTTTGGCGTTTTGCAAATGCGTGTGTGTTAGAGAGAGAGAGAAAGCAAGAAAGAGAGAAAACAGTTGCTTCTTTCAGCACCACATTTTGGAAGTGCCTGTTTACAGCTCGGTTTTCTTGAATATTTGAAACACTAAAACATCTGATGCTTTTCTAGCTACATATTCCATGCAATGAAACAACAGCCTAGTGTGTTCTGTGAATTTTCAAGCCATCCCTTGCATTTTCTTTTTCCACCAAAAGGGCATTGGCACGGAGGGCAGTTAGCGAGGCCAGCATTAGGGTATGCATTATGCAAGCCACTGCTGGAGGCTGTTGCTATTGTAAGAGGCTCATTGCCAACCCTTGGAGGCTCTTGGCCCTCCTGCTTCTTCTCCTTGCATCCACTTGGTATTCAGTCACTTTCTCTGAGCAGGCAGGAAGCTGAACTAGGAGGCAGACAAGCATTCTTCACCTGCCTTATATGTTCCTTCTGGGCAATTAGGTCTGGAGCAGAACTTGGAAAAGTTCCTTTTATGGATTACAACCCTCAGAGCAATTCTGGTAGTGTAGGTTCTGAGTGTTGTAGTCCAAAAAAGAAACTTTTCCACACTGTAGCCCATGGTGTGGGCAAGAGAGTGGGCAGAGGAGGAGAAGTGAGGAAGAAGAGGAAGCTACACATGCCCAAGTGGGAACATGGACGTTGAATAGGAAGATGCATGGCAGATGACGGTGAAAGTGGAAGAGACATGGAGATCAGAGAATGGGCTGAGAGTAGGCAGTAGCAGAGCTTGGAGTGTGGGGGAGTGGGGGGCAGGCTATGGCACAAGGGGCATGGTTACTGTGCATGAGGGCATGGCTGTGATGTGTGGGGGCGTGGCCAGAGCACATGGGGGCATAGCCAGGGCACATGGGGGCATGACTATGGGCCAGGATGCCCCAAAAACATTCCCACCTGGGCCAAACCACCCCTACCCCTGTCCCTACGTGACTGAGAGTAGGCCTATGACCAGGCCCCAAGAACATTAACCTTTAGGATGAACCTCAGTGGACTTCCTCAGTGAAAAGCTGCTCAGATAGAGGTACGGTAGCAGATCAAGGAACTGCCAGCAATGCCATCTTGTTCCTCTGATGTCACCTAATTCCCTGAGCCAAACGTCTGTGGGTTGTTGAGCAGGGTTCCCGGCTGAAACTACCGAAGTTATCTTTCCTGGACAGTTGCCTCAATAGTGGAAGAAGTGGGGAGCCAGTGCCTCAGTTCACAGGGATCTTGGTTAGAACTCTCCAACATCTAATGCAAATTGTACATATATTTTCTGATTAAACATAACTAAGACGATGCATGATTTGATACGCATTTATTTGTATTTACAGCTACTCTGAAGAATTCATACTGGTTTTGAAAGGGGGAAAACAGATTGAAGGAAATATAATAAATTTCTAAAAAACAGTGACTATCATAAATTTTCTTAATGATATGTGTAAAAGGGGTTCTTCTTCGTGGTCTCTGTGCCTTCATACACTAGGAGCTTTAGCGCCTGCGCGGTAGCGTTCGGAAACTTCTAGAGCTTGTTCGCTTGGCGGGAACCCCTCCCCCACGCCGGTACTGCGCATGCTCCTCCCGCCGAGCAACGGTCTCTCCTCAGTTCTTTCTCGTCCGCCGCCGCGTACGGAAGGTTCTTCAGTTTGTTCCTCTCACGTTGTGCTTGGCTTGCTGTTTTTCACGGTTTTACGGACTTTCGGACTGTCTTTGACCTCTCTTTCGGACTCCCCCTTCGGTTTTTCGTCTTTTGGATTTCGGAGTTTGGCGTTCTTCGTCTTATGTCCGCGCTCTTTAAAAAGTGCGTGTCCTGCGGCCGCAAGGTTGCCCTCAACGACGGCCATAAGGAGTGTCTCTTCTGTTTGGGTGAGTCCCACAACATCCGGACTTGCCCAATTTGCCGGGATTTTCTCCCCAAACTCTCCGCAACCGCTCCGCGAATTTCAAATCTTATTTTTGGGGAACAGTCTTGCGGGCGATAGCGAGACCTCCACTTCCAAGATGGCCGACAAGAAGACGACCACGCCATCGACGGTTCGGCGGCTGCCGTTCCGTCCACCTCGTCGGTATCGGGCTCGGTCCGGCGAAAACGCCGATCTCGGCGCTACCGAGGATCCCGAAGCTGTCGGCGGCTGCCAAGTCAGCAAAAGGATCCTCGACGGCGAGGAAGGCTGAGGCTCCCCTTACGGAGACGCCTCTAAAAAGCGCCCTGCTCCGGACGGAGGCAAGGGCAAGGAGAAGGAGAAGAAGAAGAAGAAGAAGAAGGAGAAGAAGCGCTCCCCGGCTGGGGACGTTCGACCTCCTACTCCTCCTCCTACTCAGCAGCCTTCCAAAGGGCGAGGCGAGTCCGTCGATCTCTCGGACGATGAGATTGAGGACGTTCCCCAACAGCGCCCGGACTCGCCTGTGGCAGACCCTCCAACCCTGGTGGAGGAGCGCCACCGCCCTCTAGCCGTCGCAGGTCGGCCGACCTGCAGCAGAGAGAGCCCTCTGCTTCTCCGGAGCGGCGTTCGACCTCCTTTAGGTCCCGGTCCCGCTCTTCCGAGCGTCCGGTGGCCTCGCCGCCTCCGAGGGAGAAAAGGGGAGGAACAACCTCGCTCGTCTCCTCCAGATACACCTCGGCGTCCTACGTGGCCAGGTACGCGAGGGAATCTGAATGGAGAGAGCGCCCGGCCTCCTATCGGTCGCATTCGCCATCGTACCGGGATCGGTACCATCGTGGCCCGAGTCGCTGGGAGACCTTCCGGAGGTCCCGGTCACCTCGTCGACAGCGCGAATCGCGCTTGCCTAGGGGGGACGAGGCTCGGTCCCGTCGACGCCGAAGCCGATCTCCGTCGGACCGCCGCTCCTTCAGCCGCTCTCCCTCTACTCGATATCATAGGGCGAGGGAGCCTTCACCACGGTATCGGGCGATATCGCCACCTCCTAGGGTCACGGCAACGGCGACGCGCCCTACGGAGTCGGTGGTGACTGAGCGGGCTACGACGACGTCAGCCTGCCAGACTACCCCGGTCACCACCAAGAGGGTGAAGTCAGTGGTCAGCCATCCCAAGCGGGACGCTGCTGCTACCACCGCCCCGGCTGCGGAGAAGCCTAGGAAGGCAACACCTGCGGCGACGAAGGAGCCGGAAAGCGAGGGCGAGAGGACTCACCGAGCTCGGAGTCGTACGACTCGAGCGCGGAGTCAGAGGTGTCTGAGGCGGCCTCACAGGAGTCTCCTCCGCTGGGATTCGGGGACCCGATCCCAGATTCTGCTCCAGAGGACGTCCACCAGTTCTCTGCGATGCTGCTCCGCATGGCCACTACCCTCGGCCTTAAGATCGCCGATGCGGAGCCGGAGGACGACGATCCAGCCTTCTCCGTCTTTGAGGAGAAGCGACCTTCCACGGCCCCGCTGCCTCTCCTGCCCCGGGTATCCAGACTGGTGAAGGCCGCCTGGATAGACCGGCCTCGGCTCAGCCGATACCGCAGCGGTTAAACACCTCTAAAGGGGGCAGAAGGATAACGCCGGTTATCTCTTTAATCACCCTGTACCGAACTCTGTGGTCGGAGTCGGCACAGACAAAAGGGCTCCGGCAGGCAACACACCACCCCGCCGGACAAGGAGGGCAGGAAGTTGGACGCCTACGCAAGGAGGTTCTATTCAGCTGCCTCCTTGCAGATCAGGCTGTCCAACACTCAGGCTTGCCTCGCGGCATACCTGAAAAAAGTGCTCGATCGCCTGCAACCGGCGATGGAGGCGGTCCGGAGGACATCCGCCAAGCCTCCTCCGTGATCTTCAATGAGGCTATCTCCATCGCTCGGCACCAGATGGCCTCCTCCCGGCACGCAGTGGAGATCGCCTCCCGGGTCATGGCGGGATCCGTCGGCCTCCGCCGCCATGCTTGGCTGCGACCGGCCGACATCCAGGAGGACCCGGAGGGGATTGAAGATCTCCCCTTCGACGGTGAAGGCCTATTCAATTCGTCCACAGACGAAGCTTTGGACAATCTTGTCAAGGCGAGACTGACCGCAAAAAAGATCGGGCTGCAGCCGGCCACGCAGGCCCGCAGGGCCTCCACCTTCCGCCCATCCTGGCGACGATCCTCCACCTCGTCGTTCCAGCGTTCGGCCCATCTGGACAGTCGAGACCGTCCTCCGGCTCATCGGCCAGACGCACGATTAGGCGGCGCCCGGCTTCGTCGAAGAAGTCCTCCTCCGAGACAAAGTCTCGGTTTTGAGGGTGCCTGGCAGGACCCACCAATACCCACTCTTCAGCCTACCATCAGCGCTCGGAGACCGACCGACTCTCGCTCGACACCTAGCGGAGTGGCAGTATGTCACTACGGACTCTTGGGTGCTTTCCATCGTCCGTCTTGGCTACGCCATCGAGTTTCTCGATATTCCTCCTCGCGGCGTTTACTACTCCACGCCGTCGAGTCCGGCCCTCCTGGAAGAGATCCAATCCCTCCTCCAGAAAGGGGCGATCGAGGGCTCCCGCAAGAGGCCAAGACCACCGGCTTCTTCTCCAGGTACTTCACGGTACCGAAAGCCGACGGTACCCTCCGGCCGATCCTAGACCTCAGAGGGGTGAACTACTACATCCGCCCCAAAAGGTTCAAGATGGTCACGATACCGTCGATCCTACCCTTCTTACATCGAGGGGACTGGTTCGCCTCCATCGATCTCCGAGACGCATCTTCCATATCGCCATTCGCCCGCAGCACAGACGGTACCTCCGCTTCGCAGTCGACGACACCTGTTACCAGTACAAGGTGCTGCCGTTCGGACTCTCGACTGCCCCAAGGGTCTTCACCAAGTGCATGGCCCCGGTGGTATCCTACCTGCGGACGAAGGGCGCTTCCGTCTTCCCCTACCTCGACGATTGGCTGTTGGTGGTGTCCTGCAAACAGAGACTTTACCACGACGTCCACATGACGTTGTCACTCCTGACCCGCCTTGGTCTACGAGTGAAACCGAAGAAGTCCCACCTCGAGCCGGCGAGGATCTTGGACTTCATCGGGGCGACGTCGACTCGACCTCCGCCAGGGCGTCCTACCAGAGTCTCGAGCACAAACCTTGATCCGGGCCGCCGCTCACACTCGTACGGCCCCGACGTTATCTTTCGAGAAGCGTCCAGCAGCTCTTGGGCTACATGGCTGCGACGACCGCTGTGACATATCTCGCCAGGCTGAGAGCAAGACCTCTTCAACACTGGTTCGTCCGCATATTCGACCCCCTGCGGGGAACGAACAGACATTTCCGACTGCAGCTGTCGGGAGACGTCCGTCATCCCTCCGATGGTGGCAGTCGCGATGCAATCTCATGTCAGGGATGCCTTTCCAACAGCCGACACCAAAAGGTGACGGTAACGACCGACGCCTCCCTGTATGGAGGGGTCCCACTGCGGCGATCTCAGAGTCCGCGACAGATGGACCGACGACGAGACCGCTCTCCATATCAACGCGCTGGAGCCTTCGCCGTCGGGAAAAACCCTCCGGGCGTTCCGCCATGCCGTGGCGGGGCGCCCGGTCCTGATTCTGACGGACAACCCACCGCCGTCTGCTACATCAACAGACAAGGGGGGAACTCATTCCACGACCCTGCTCGACATCGCGCTCGACCTGTGGGAATGGTGCATTCGCCTGCACACGCATCCCGTGGCGGTTCACCTGGCCGGGCAGGAGAACACCACGGCAGACGCCCTCAGCAGGGACACCTCATCCCATCACGAATGGTCTCTCTCCGGAGAGGCGTTGCAGACTGATTGGGGACCGCTGGGGCGAACCATCGATCGACCTCTTCGCGACCAGGGAAAACGCGAAGTGTCGCCGATTCTGTTCCAGAGCGGGCCACGATCGTGCCCCCCATCGGGGCCTTTTCCAGTTTCCGTGGACCGGGGAACTCCTCTACGCGTTCCCGCCGTTCCCGCTGCTCGGCCGGACAATCGAAGATCCTCGCCGACCGAGCCGACGCGATCCTGGTAGCCCCGTACTGGCCGAGGCAACATTGGTTCGCACCCCTGCTACAAGCCGCACGAGACGACCTGCTCCGGTTGCCACCGACACCGGACCTGCTCCCCCACTCCGGCGGCCGAGTCCTCCATCCGGACCTGCCACGCCTGGCCCTCCATGCCTGGAGGATATCGCACTAGACGATCCCGTGCTCGGTACCGTCCTCGTCGCGGCCGGGAAAGGGAAATCCACCCGTCGCAACTATCAATACAAGTGGCGACGCTTCCTGACCTTCGCTAACAGAGGAGTGAGCCGGATCGCCCGCGGGGCTCTCGACCGTCCTGCACTTCCTCCTGCACCTCCGGCAACGGGGCCCCTGGCGTTTCCATCCCTGAAGGTGTATCTCTCCGCGATCGTGGCATACCAACCGCCACGATTTTGCTCCTCGGCCTTCTTCAGGAACGATACCGTTAAGCGGTTCCTAAAGGACTTCATCATTTTACCCGCCGGTATCGCCGCCGCTACCCCCGTGGTCCCTCTCGCTGGTGCTCTCGCAGCTGACGAAGCCGCCCTTCGAGCCAATGGCGACCTCGGATGACAGGCTCCTGCAATGAAAACTGCCTTCCTGGTAGCGGTGACCTGGGCGGGGGCGAGCGGGTGAGATCACAGCTCTTCGTTCCGATGAGCCCTTCACGGTCTTCCACAGGGGGCAAGGTGGTCCTGAGACCTGACATCTCGTTTCCTGCCAAAGGTGGTGTCCAGTTTCCATCTCAACCAGGACATATCCTGCCTGCCTTCTTCCCCAACCCGACGACACCGTTGGAGCGGTCCCCCCCACTCCCTGGGGCGTGCGTCGGGCATTGGCTTTCTTCAAGGACAGGACTGCTTCCTTCCGACAGACGCCGCATCTCTTTTTTTTGCTATGGGCGACGTTGGAAGGGCCTAAAAGTGTCCACCCCCGCGCTTCTCCCCAAATGGGTGGTGAGGACTATTGAACTGGCGTATGAGCTCGCGAGGAAGCCTCCGCCAGTCCTGCTTCGAGCCCACTCCACCAGAGCTGTGGCTACTTCTGCGGGGCCCCCCTGCGAGGAGTTTTTACCTGCATGAACTCTGCCGTGTGGGGGACCTGGTCCCAACCATCGACCTTCGTGCGCCACTACAGGGTCGACTGCCGGTCGCGCAAAAGATGCCCGGTTTGGACGTGAGGTGTTGGCTTCCGTGCTGTAGGACCTGACCCGCCGTCCGACCGGTGGGTTCACGTTCCTATGTATGAAGGCACAGAGACCACGAAGAAGAAGAACAGGTTGCTTACCTGTAACTGTGGTTCTTGGGGTGGTCATCTGTGCCATCATCACCCCGGCCCCCCTCCCCCCTTTCTCAGGTCCCTGTAGGTTCTACGGCGGACGACAGAACTGAGGAAGCCGTTCTCGGCGGGAGGAGCATGCGGGATCCGGCGTGGGGGAGGGGTTCCCGCCCAAACGAACAAGCTCTAGAAGTTTCCGAACGCTCCGCGCAGGCGCTAAAGCCCCTAGTGTATGATCCCCAGTACCACTCGAAGAACCACAGTTACAGGTAAGCAACCTGTTCTTTTGTCTGAACTATTACTGGTGGAAAGTGTCTGTGAACATTGTTCATTTCCAAACAGCTGTTCAGTTCAACTGTGTTTCAGTAACTTCTTATTCACTATAGATTCACTCCTGCGGGGAATTTGACATTGTAAATCTGAAATTTCAGAGTATTTTCATGATGTATAAATTACCCCATGCTCCTGTGCTGTGCCAAATCAGGCCCTGGGCCTTTAGGATGATGTCCATTTAGTGATGTTAATTAATGTGAAGCGATGGGGTGCTGTTCCTAAGAGTTCACTTTCAAATTCAAAATCTTGAAATATAGTTCTCTTTGGAGAATCAGATTGTGGTATGTTTCCATATATTTTCTTTTTGGTTACTTTGTCCTGCATTCATGCTACTAGTATTTTTTTTTCTTTTTTTTGAAGCTATCATAGCCTATTGTTTCAGCCTCCATGTATAATTTTTTATCCATATATCTCATAGAAAGAGTAGGCAAAAAAAATTTGCATAGTTGCATCAAGAAATTTGTAAAAGGTCTGTTTTTTGCATTACTAGAATAAGGTGATAACATTGAGATTTTATTTCAGTGGTAGCTGGTTTTTTTATGTCAATGAGGTGGTGAATCTCCTTTGTGTTGTAGTCCAAACTTTAAAGGAGCTCATCAAGGGGCAATATCAAAAAAAAAAATTAAATTCTGATGTAATAATTGACATTATCTTCTGTTTTAATTGTACTATTGTGTTTTTTAAAATTATTACGATCTGCCTCAAATACCTTCTTTGGGGAAAAGGTGGGGGTATAAATGCAATCAATCAATCAATCAGTTAGTCAGTCAGTCAGTCAGTCAGTCATTCAGCTTTACCCAACTTGGGATGTTCCTATCCTCTCCAACTCCTAGCATCATTCACTCTCTAGGATGTTATAACAGAAACATAACTTTATTTTTTCATCCTAGCCTAGAGTAATAATCACGTCCTTTATACAATGCAGGGTTAGATATATCGGTTCTGAATCACAGGGTGTCATGGCATTTACTATTAAAGCTGATTATATCTGCCATTTGGGTTTTTCAACCAGTTAGAGACCAAACACCCCCTGCACGTGAAAATTTTCCCTGAAGCATACCAAAATATTTTCATTCCCCCCCCCGCTGCAAAAGTTAACAGGAACAGGAAGTAACCTTTTTGAGTGCAAATTGAGGGAAACGGTGTTTAAAGGGGCGGAGGTTCTGGTGGTGGTTAGAGGGTTTTATTATATGTATGCATTTGGGTCAAAATTTCTAGGTGAAAATTTCCTGAAAATCACAACACTATAAACAAACAAAACAAAACAAAAATTGGGGAAGTTCAGAGGGACTAAGGTTCTCAAAGGGAATTTAATGATGCCTTAGGTACGTAAGCCTGAAGTATGGATCCTGAATATCAACGAGGTACAAATGATTTCTGAACTTTTGAAAAAATGAGAGGAAGAAATGTTTGAGTGACTGGTGTTAGTTAAATAAGTCATTCAGGTAGCGATACACTCTTCTCACCTAAAGTCAGAGCTTAGAAATGTTACTGTTTTACCTACCAGTTGCACAATCCCGCTGGCTGGAGTATTCTTGGATTTGCAGTCAATAGTAATATTTCCAGGCTCTGCCTAACTTTCTGTCATTGAGTTTAACAGGGAAAAAATGATGAGCTAGGGTCATGGGAATATTTAAATTTTACTGATAATGCTTTGCTTCTGCATACTTTTGGATTCATGAGTATGTTGAGAAAGGGCCCTTTTATAGTACAGAATTATAGCACTATATTCTACATAAACTGCCATGACCCCATCTTATGGAATCCTGGGGCTTGTAGTTTTGTGAGGCACTGGAGGTCTCTGGCGCAGAATTCTAAGTATCCCTCTAAAACTGCAAATCCTAGGATATCCTAGAATAGAACCATGACAATTAAAGTGGAATCATAGGAAACTCTGGATGTGGCAGATGGCACAGTTCAAGGGCTGTCGGTCCAGAGCCAAAGGCAGAAAGTAATACTCCCCTGTACCTCTTGATGTCTCTGTTTTATTTATTTATTTATTTATTTATTTGTATCCCACCTCTCCATATAGATCGAGGTGGTGAACAACTTACAAATAGCATGTATTTCGAAACATTTCTATACGTGCCCCCAATAAACTGGGTACTCATTTTACCGACTTGTGAAAGGATGGAAGGCTGAGTCAGCCTTGGAGCCGGGCAGGATCGAACTCACAACCTTGTGGCTTGCAGTACAGGCATTTAACCACTGCGCCACCACGGCTCTGTCATTGTTCTGCAGAACTTGCTCTTTTTAAAGTCATCATTATTAGTAACTCCATATGCATCTGAGCACACAGACATACATGTACATACCTCTGTCTCTATACCCTCTTTGCCTTGGCAGAAGAAGGAGGAGAAGAAGATGGTGGTGGTGACATAGTGTTTTCCTCTTGGTGTGCTTGAAAAAAAAAAACAGGCCATAGAAACAAAGATCTCCCTTGCTTGAAACTTAACATCTTCTTTTGGTGACTGAGTTTACTTTTTTCTTTTTTTTTCCCTCCCCCATCCATGTTTTCTTTTGTGTTTTATCTTTCTAAAGTGGGAGCCCGGGGCACTTTTTTGTTTGTTTGTTTGTAAACCATTCTGGAGGCTTATCCACTAACAAATGAGTGTGTAAACACACACTGAAGTTAAGTGAAATGTTAGACCAAGCAGTTGTTCAGAAACTAGTTAGCTTACATCCACTTTCACTATTCCATTCACGTTCATTATTGATAGAGCAAGTTGGTACTGGTCTGAGCATTTTATTATGACTCTGGAGGCCAGCATTCAAAACCCTGTCAATCATGGAAACCCACTGGGTGATCTTGGGTAAATCACACTCTCTCAGCTTCGGAGGAAAGCAAAGGCACCCCCCCCGAACAAATTTTGCCAAGAAAACTCTGTGGTAGGGTCACCTTAGGGATGCCATAAGTTGGGGAAAAAAATTAAGATACACAAAAACAACAAAATGGTGTCTAGGCATGTTGAGCAATATTGGATCATTACATATCCAAGCTTGGACTCCCCTCTTGTATTTGTTACCAAGTCATAGGTTATTGTCAATATATGATTGGAATTCAAATGGAAAAATTTTCCACAGTGCAACAGGAAAGAAATATATTTCAGATCCAGTATACTGCCAGTTTTTTTCTGTTGCCTTCTAGTTCTCTCATGCCAAAGTCAGTATTTGAGGGAGTGTACAGATAAAGCATAAGAAAAGAATGTCATTTTGTACTATGGCAATGGCCGATCTGAGGTAATGGATATGCAGCTGAGGTGTTTGAGATAAATTTACTGAATCTTCTAAAAGGTGACAGAGTATGAAGACATAAAATAGTCAATGTCTCAAATACCCCATGGGATAATTTCCTTTTCTGTTGAAAGAATTTTCCATAATCTTTTCTGAAACCACAAGAAACAGATGGAATAAGTGACAATAAAGGTCTTTTCACCTTACAATCCTTTCTATTATTTAAATA